>JAMKQA010011061.1:0-22055 GCA_024699735.1 Posidonia australis
CTTATATTTTTCTTATCATGTTTCTTTGTGTTGCCTCTCTTCTTTTTAATTGACTTTTCCTTTTAACTTAATTTGGTAGTATAGGAAAACTTGTGAAGATTTTCTCTCATTTACTCTTTGCCATATCTTAGTGCTTTTACTACTTGTGTCGTCTCTGTTACGTATGATTGACATTTTCTTAACTGACACTGGTTGTGTAGGAGACCTTGTAAAGTTGGAATCCGTTATACAGAAGATGGAACGAAAGTAAGAATCTCTAGAGGCATAGGAGCATCTGGCAATGTAATTCCCCGTCCAGAGATTTTGAAAATAAGATCAACGCCAAGACCAACCATAGGTAATTTCTGGTGGCTTTATGTTCTTAATTTTGCAGTAATATTTTGTATTGGCCCCACCGACTCTTTGTTGTGTTCTTACCGTGCTCTACTGTCTGCAGAAATAAATAAATATAACTATGAAATAGTAAAAAAAACAACCATTTAATTAAAATAAAAAAAGAGAATACAAAATTGGAAAGCAGGTAAGATGGAAACGTGCAATGATAACATGAAATGAGTGGAAAGTAGGGCGTATAAAAATTCACAACTATAGAAGAAAGACTTAAAAATTTTACAATTAAAATGAAGTAGCATATTGTTAGAACCTAGAAGGTAAGCATACAAAAATTCACAATGATTGATATAGTTATTACTTAATTGAGATGGCTTTCAATGAATGTTACTATCAGTAGCATAACCATGTATAAATAGATATGTTTGGGATAAGAGGTTTGTTTAGTTGTCATTGTTTGGCGACCATGTTTAGAATTCATTCACTGTGAATCACATGGGTATACTAGCTATTTCAAGAATGTTGCTAAAATTATTATTTCAAAGGTACAGAATATTTTTTTTATATTTCACACATAATTGGGGGACATGCTTAAAAAATTCCAGTGAGAGGGATGCTGGACTTAAATTGTGCAAAAAACAAAATTGTAAGCGTGATACATGTTAGCAATAATAAAATTGGTTTACGTTTAACCAACTTTCATGAACCATGATTCATGAAGAAGCTATCTTTGGTGGTACATCCTTATGAAAGTGATTAACACTTCAATCAAATCTCTGACAATCATTGATGTCATTATGACAAGTAATAAATCTCTTAGTTTAAAACTTTAAATAATATATCCTTGTGTTTGTTATCTACATTGTGGTCGAGCTAGACTTTCAGTCTGTCCAAAGACCTAAGACAAAAGATAATAAGAAAGAGGCATCTGCCCTTTTTCTCGAGTAGCAAACTCGTTCTCTGCGTGACACTTTCTCCTCTTTTGAGGAAGTGTCAGAGATTTGGCAGGGCTGTCCTTTAAAATCTAAACCTTCTTAACTCAAAGGTCTGGTTCACTGTAGCAAAATTTTAGTGCATGCGACTTTGATTAAAGCTTTGCCTACTTCATGCTGCAACTTATTTGTACCTTAGAAGCCTAGTAGGTTATGCTATACCGTTTTATAGTCAGTGGAAATAAAAGGCCAACACTGAAAGACTTTGGTAGGATATTACCAAGTAATCTCAGTTAAATATTGTTGGAAGTTGATCATCAAATATTTCTTTTGATTTTTTAGCAGTAAAGATAGATCTCATTAAAACAAAACAGTGGAAGAATACGAAAACAGGGATCCATCCAGAGGATAGAAAACCAGGAAAAAATGACCAAACTAGTTCCAACATGGAACCAAACAAACAAGAACTACAAACAAACAAAACAAAACAAAAGATCTGCAACAAGTTCCCAAAGCTCCTCACAAAGCAACCAACGCCTCCAGCCAAGAGGCAATCACTGCATCAGTCATCACATCATGGTCCGGAGAGGAGGCTGACGAATTAATAACTGAGTAAAAAACTCTCGATTTCCAATCTTGATGGTTCATATGAATTCCACAAAAGATTCTATTGTTTCTTTCTAACCAACACATCTACCAAATTGCGTGAGGAAGTATGAACCATATCAATTCAAATTATTCTTTTGTTTTTTGAGTAGAAATTTTTTAAATGATGCCTTCTTAGCATTCATCTAAAGCCTAAGCAAATGAAAGAGTTGTTATCAAAATGTTACTTTGGTAGCTTTAAACAGTCCCCTCACCTGTCCAGAAAATTTTCTACCTAGAATTTGCACTAACATGTAGATGATTATCATTGATGTAGAAGCCAGGTAAAAAAAAATTTACACCTTATACACTCAAGGATGCCTGGTATGGATTGGATTCTTTTAAATTATGAGTATGAATATCACAAATTGTTAAGAAGTGCAGGGTTTGATTTGCAAGGTAATTTCCTGCTAAATGCATTGGTCAGATAAATAATATTCCTTCATTTATTTTCTTATTCTTCTCAAAGCTCAGTGTTTTAACAAGTGTAAACTTTCTGTCATATGTGATATTAAGGCAACCGGTTATGCTATATAAAGTTAAACATATTTATCATATGTTATTATTAAGAAAATACTCGTTTATCACACACACAAACACTTGTTACGTTTCTTATTTGCCATATGCCTCTGTTTTCCTCATTGACTGATATAGTACTGTCAATAACTTTTAGTATGGACAAACGTTTGCCTTCTATAATGCAAAAAAAAAAATGCTTCATTTTGCAGTTGGCCCCAAAGACACACCAATGGACCTTGTATTGGAGAAAACCTATGATGCCAAAGCTGGTAAAGGCATGCCTGATCTTTAAGCGCGATCAAAACAATGCGAGGCTAGTGATGTTGACTTTCCCTTATTGTCACAAATTGTTCTCAGTAACCTTCACCCCGGAACATGAATGTGATCCTTATGGAATTTGCATCGATGTTTTCAATTGTTTTTTAAATAGATGCTTCATCATCTTGAAAATTTCACTTTAGTTTTTGTTGTTTGTCACTAATCTTTCCCTACCAGTGCAGCCTAATTTAAGTTTGAAATGTACTGGGGTGTTTTGGCAGTGTGAAAAAGTTATGAAAACCGTTGCATAATTTGTTCAGTCTACAATCAGATTTTGTTTGGAAATTGGTGCGAGACATAAACTTGGAATACCCATCGTTAGTCTTTCTTCGTCATACTTGTTTCTTACCTTCATTCTTCATCCTAATATTTTGTTGGCGAGTATGGCACAGCAAGCAAGATTCATCTACTTGACTACTTCGTTCCTAGACACTTTTTTAAGCAATATCTCATCTATATTTCCATATGCATCCAACTTGAGTATTTATTTAATTTTCTCTGTGGCAAACTACTTATTTTATCTCATTTTTCAGTCAATCAGTATATTTTGTCAGCTCATTTTCTTATACTAACAAAAGCAAACCGGCAATGCATGTCGAGTTCTTGTGTGAGGAACCTGTTAGGGTCAATTTGTCATCCGACGGTAGATAAAGAATAACGCTTTTGTGGTCTCTAGGGGATTGTTCTTCCACAAAGGTAAGCTGTAACGTGAAGAAAGACATCAATTACTTGTTTCTTATGAAATAGTGATTTGATAATTGGATGCCATGACTTCAATTAGGTTTTTTCCCGATAAATCGTCAATGCATATTGTTACTACCGTTTTCGATAGAATTATCCAAAATAATAATTGGATTCTAATATATTGTACGGAAGAAGCCCATCAATCACAACAAAAAGGTTTACAGTTACATGACCTACTTTGTTGGCACTAAGAAGTGTACTTGAAGCGTATGAAGCGGTACCCCGTCGTAATATTATAGCCAGCAACATTATATTCTAATAATTTTCTCAAGGTAATTTACATTATCGGTGAAATCCAACGTAATTTGTTTAAGGTACCTATGGAGAAAGAAGTCTGTAGGCGTCAACAGTTCCGTGTTCCTTAAAATCGTTCGCGCACATGTGATTTCATTTCCAATGTGTCCTATTCTTCCAATGTGAGTGGTCATTACTCATTAGTATTGTTTGAAAAATCTCTCTCCCTAATTAATTGCAGCGGAGTTGACTTGTTAAAAAAAAAACCTATTCCAAGCGTGATGCAGTCACACGGATAGGAGAAGACTCTCCTCTCTCTCTCCCTAATAAAAACTTTTGTACCAAGAATTCTTCCGTAGGCATTCTTCCATCCAAGTGCATTTTCCAAGCAACCCACGGAATATCCCCTCTTCCTTCTCCTCCATCACAACTGCAAGCAACTTTCAACCTTGTTTCCTCCAGTCTCCCCTCTCTCTCTCTCTCTCTCTCTCTCTCTCTCTCTTTCTCTCAATGTCAATCCCCAAACTTCTCCTCCTCCTTCTCCCCCTCCTCCTCACCACAGCTGCTGCCGCAGCTTCACCGGCAAACACCACCTTTTCGGGCCCCACGGCCTATGATATTCTCAAGAAGTACGACTTCCCGATCGGGATCCTCCCCACAGGCGTCACCGGCTACCTCCTCAAGGATGACGGCAGCTTCGAGGTCTACATCGGGAACCGACCGGAGGACTGCGTCTTCGAGTTGCAAGGCGGGTATTCGCTCAAGTACAGGAGGATGATCACTGGGAAGCTGGATGACGGAGCGCTGAGGGACCTCAGCGGGGTCAGCGTCAAGGTCCTCTTCGTCTGGCTCGGGATCACCGAGGTGGTGAAGGAAGGCGGGGACCTCCGGTTCTACGTCGGCCCGCTCTCCGCCGCGTTCCCCGTGGAGAACTTCGAGGAGTGCCCGCAGTGCGGGTGTGGGTTCGATTGCGATGGGGACGAGGAGGAGGGAACTGTGAGTGTTCTGTGATTATTGTTCTTCTTCTCTTCTCTTCTTCTCCACTGAAAAAAAAATTGCCCTTCTTATCTAATTTATAAAACTTTGGATTGTTTTATGACGTTGGTGAATAAAAATTAGATCTTTTTTATTGTTTTGTGGTTTTGTTGTTGTCGTTGCCATGGTTGATTGGTGGTCATGGTGATTCATTTGAAATATTTTGATTATCATGTGGAACAATTGGAGATAGATATGGTTGTCAGAGACGCGGAATTCATTAATTTTCCTGTTCAGTTGTTCATATTGATGTGGATTGTAGGGTACCTTCCCTAAGTTGGAAATCTGATTTTGCACCAGACATGTCAAGGGACACTTGATGATTGATGCGAACGTCTTGCATCCCAAACAACGCAGGAGGAGAGAAACAAAGCCTTGAATGAATTAGAACTCAAGCAATTTAAAAACCAATATGGTGGAAATTACATTCGCTGGGGTGTCAAAACACTCAAACTCTATTGTGTCCATCAGCTGACTTTTAGTTATGGTCACAAGTTCATCACAGACCAGTAATGAACGGAACACCAGTGGCCGGAATCCAGGAACTCATTGTTCAACGCCAAACCACCCGGCGGGGTCTATTTCGGCAGGCAAGAACGCCTTCATGAACGACGTTGTCGAGTATGGCTTCCACGGCCTGCCGAGATATATCTTGAAAGACGAGAAGTCCCCAAGTCGATTCACGCTGCATACGGACATGTCGGAGTTCACCGACAAGGCCACAGCCTGCCCTTTCACCGCACCGGCGGTGTTCTGAAACACGTCCTGGGCCATAAGATTGTCTCCATACACGGCTGCAGGCATATAGACGTAAATTACTTCACCAGTGTAGGAGGTAAAGAATGCGAGAACTGGAGTTTTACTGCTTTAAAATAGCATTTACAATAAAAAAAAAAATGCAAAAGCTTTTCTTAATCATGGATGATATCAAGCGAAGAAAAGAACATTGGTAGATATGATTACGTTATTCTACAGGAAGGTTATTTGTGGGAATACAAAGTTAATCAACTTCTGTTTAAAGTTTCTGAATAAAGAATTGTCTTAGCCCCGCCCCTCTTTGGATCCACTTTTTTTTTTTTTTCCCTTCCATATGCATCATTCCTGCGCATGAGGACAATGGTAATCAATGGTTATCGGACCATCTACGAATTTTAATTATTTTCCTTTGATATCATGCAATGCAGTACTCAGCACATTATATAAATTCTAATTCAACTCCTGTGATTTAGCCATACCACTCCTCTTCTTGGCGTATTTTGAAATCACTAAGCTGAGTGCCACGGTATCAACAGTACTAGAAAAAAGAAGAAGTGCTATTCTCAAAACTCCAAAAATATAGTGTTCATTACCTTTTGTTTATGTTATTGTGGATTTCGATTGAAAAAGCTTCTCTGTTTTGTGCTTACCGTACTTGCCGTATGAGTCTAGCATAATGGCATCATACTAGTAGCTTTTTTGAGATAATAAATGGCTGCTGTCTTTATTAATTTATCGATGACGAACTCTACTATTGCTTTACTATTGTCACCCAACCAGCTTCAATGATCCATTCCATATATTTCCATAGTAGTCCATAAGTGAGGTTTTTTGGGGATTATGATTCAAATGAGCTAATTCTTGCATTCAACTGTCAGCATCTTCCAGATGATGAGCTGAAGTCAAACCAGGGATGAAGGGTTTTGTTGTGGTTTGATGAAAATTCATGGTAATAAAGTGATGTGTTTTAAAATTCAGAGTATTAAATTAAAAATTAGTGATAATACAGTACCTACTTATTTTAACACCATTGACCAATTCGAAGATTACCCGGTAAGCAACATAAAGATATGTGAAGAAGTTCACAAACAATGAGCGCAAAGAAGTTCAAACGATACAGCGCACATAATACGATAATAACTCATTAGTTCCCAGACAAATTAAGAAGAATCCAGAATTTAGCACCAACCATCCATACAAATTCTGAAAGGATAGTCATTTAAATGCAAACAATTAGTGGATAACATGACGATATGTGTTAGTGGAAGAATTCACATAAAAAGGAAGAAGCAAAGAAACACACCTCAACCATTGCAATCTGTAGGGATAAGTGAAAAGAGATCGGCTGGGTCAATGTCTGTCATGCTGGTAACTTGAGAAAGCAAGGAGAAGCAAGAATGTTTATACAATGTGTTAACACATACGACCTCGACAACGTCGGTGCAATACTATCATCGTTTGCATTGACAGACACATGATCGATTGACAGACACATGATCGATGTTTGTCGAGGAGTTCAATTGTCCACGGTTAGTGATGGAGTTAGAAAATTTTGAATGGTGGTTTATATAAAAGTTTAATGACTAAAAAAAACTAAATAAAAAGACATGTATTATATTAAAATTATAAATAACAATAAAAATATCACTTATATTACAAAATCAACATGATAACTTACTATAGGAGAATCTAAAATTAAATTTTCAATCTGATATTCAGAATAAACTTTCTTTGAATTTGAAGAAGGTGGTTGACTATATTCTTGACAACTAATAGTAGTATTAGATTTACTTTCTATTGACGATTCCTCTAAAGATCTCTTTTTTATCAAATATTTATCCATATTTGTTTACAAAATACAACTACTTCACAATCAATCACGTACATATTTAACAAAATTTCAACATCAATGAGCACACAAAATACAACAAAAAACCTACAAATAAATAGAAATATAGAATGGCAAGAAAACACTCACCAACTCACCTAAAGTGGATTGTGGAGTGTGGACTATGGTGACTACCAACGAGTTGTTGAGATAAACATTGAACAAAGTCATAGAGGCCAGCACCACCTAGAAGAGATCAACGAGTAGAAAGGAGTAGACGCAAACTCTACCTTTAAGCACTTGTTCTATAGATTGTGGTGCCTATTGCCTACAATCTACTACTTAGTGGTCGGCTCAATGCTTGGTGGTGAAGTAAGGTTGACACTTGATGGGTTGACAAGCGAAGGTTGAATAGGAGCAAGAACAACTGTAGTGGGGTTGTAGAGACTCGAAGGTGATGGGGAGCAGCAGGGGTCAAACGAAAGTAAGAGTGCTTGATGCCTACAACGACTAGTGGCCGATGAGGTTGTTGAAGTGGCATTTTTAGGGTTGGTTGCCGCAGGTCAACACTACGAGAGAGATTGAGAGAGAGACAATGTGAGAGACTAAAGAGGAAGAGGCAAACTGGTGAAGAGCATTAGCCATTAGATATTTAGGTTAGGTGGGATGTATCATTGTAATTTGTTAAAGTAGTGTCATTTTTTTTAAACATGATAGTTAAAAGAATTTTTTATAATTTAGGTGAATCATAAGAACAACGTAGCTCTGTCACTATCCATGACAAGCCATAACAACCGCAATCGGGATAACTAAAGTGACCGAAGCAACAAGCAATGGTAATTCGATGGCAATGATTGTCTTCTCATGGCCGTTTTGCTTGTTCATGTCTATGTTGTTGTAGGAGAGGAGACCAACATGCTTACGTTATTTGATCACTTCCTTTTTCCAAACCATACATAAATGTTGAAGTGAACATCCACGTGGATTTGTAGATGATGCAACGAAATTACGGTATACATAGACTTTTAGTATGATGAGTACAAGGATAAATCATACATGCAAAAGCCAAGTTCATACTCATACTTGAAAACCCTGATAAAAAAATATATTTTCTCAACTTAACATTCGGACTAGTATGGTTAGAAGGATAAAATGTCATCTGAAAAAATCATTAAGAATTATTCTACAATTACAATGCTATTACCCTAAATGATAATTAGATGTCAATACAAATGCAATGTTTTACAGCTGTTATGGAGTCTTTGCAGTTAACTCACAAGATTGATAATTTATATTGAACTCCCATTGTTGATAAAACTTTTTCAATCAAAAGCTGTTATGCGTTATCGAATGATGGTGGTTTTAGGTCAAAACTCAAAAAAAAAATATTTGGAAAACTTAAATACCTAAGGAAATTAAGATCTTGACTAGTAACACATGACAAAATACATTTTAGAGTCAACTTATCTAAGAGAGGATGAATGGGTCCACTATTTTGTATATATTGTGACCATAATTTAGAGACTATGACTCATATCTTCTTGCATTGTCCTATTGTTATTGTCGTTTGGAATTTTTTCCTCTATCATGTCAATTACTTAAATAAAATTAGCATTTATAATATTTACTCTCAGATCAATTATGTAAAGTTTAACTTAAAATTGAAGGATTGGAACATGCTTATTGTAGCAAGTATTTGAATCTTATAGTTGGAAAGAAATGTTTAGATTTTTAAGAATAAGTTTAGAATTTTATCGTCCATTTTGTTACAGGTCAAGGTCGATGACCATATTTCAAGTCATACAACATGCACCAAGAATGAGACTAAACTCAAGTTAATTAAGTTGCTCAGATGATTACCACTTCTATTGGAATTTCTATAGATCCAGTTCATGTTCTGAATGACTCTAGTCTTGTTATTGCTTCTGTTTATGACCTTTTGAATCCTGTTTCTGACTCTAGTGATTGAAGAAATCACTATTAACTCTTAAAATTATTATTTTTTGGCAATATTGACTATTGCACTTAGAATTTTAACTGTTTATCGATGAAATTTTCGATCCCTTATCTCAGGGATTCTTTTTTTAGGAGGATTGTAACGTTAATTATGCTATTTTGATTTGTCATTTGGTAGTAGTACTTAGTGTCTTATTAATATTATTAATTTTCTTATCGTTTGTAAAAAGAAAGAAAGAGGGTTAGTGTCATTCTCTTTAACTCCATGTCCGAAAGCAGGGGATCATAAGAGAAAGTTTTGGCTTGGGGGCATTGTGGGAACAAGGTGGGGTGGGGGCCAGGGGGCTCTTCTGGGAAGAGACTAGCAATGGGGACGTGGCTGACGATCGGACGGTGCTCGGGAGCTTTGGATGCGCCCTTGCATGCTCTCTTCTCCGGCGCATGTTAGGGTTTCTCCTCTCATGGTCTATGGAGAGGGGTGGGTGGCAATCGCCAAGCCAATGCGTCGGTCGCGCTGTTCCTCGGGTGAAGTTTGATGGGTCGTTAGTGGATTTTGCGGAGTAGAAGAAACTCGTGTTGTCGGAGAAGATCTTTTTGGATTGGGTAGGAGTGAGCTCAAAAATTTCGATCTTTTGACAACCCATCAGGGTAAAATTCGGGATTTTGCGGATCCTGTCATATTTTGATTTTTTTTGTTTTTTTCGTTTTTTTGCTGTGAAGTTTGATTTCGTAGAGCTTGCTCTGTTCCCTTTTCTAAACTGACAGTCTTGTTCAAGATGTATATGGGATTTCTTGAGGTTATAGTGTTATTGTGGAAACATGATTACAATTCTCTACTGTGGGTTGAAGTTGTTCTTTGTCCTATAAATTGCGGTCCTTTTTTCTACAATGTGCATTTTTTTGAAAAACTTTTTGTGCAACATGTTTTTTATTCTTTTCTCCAATTTTGCTGGGCCTGTTTTCTTGAAGAAAACCAGGATGATTTTGTACAATGAATACCAATTTGCCATTTTTTGCAACTTTTAGGTTGTGTCCTTGCTGTCTGAATATTTGAAACATTTTTTTTCTTCTTCGGGTTCTGTTTTATGACCTATCTATCTTCTGTTTCCTTATGGTTTCTGGTCTTGACAAAGCCATTTTAATACTCTTCATCAGTTAGCTTAACAAAACCATTTTAATACTCTTCATCAGTTAGCTTAGAGAGATACCCAATTCTGATGTTCATGATAATTGCCTAAGTTCAGTAGGCCAAATTCAAATTGGCTATAGTGCTTAGTGTATTTTCTCCTCCCGGCTTATCCAATCAGTTGATCTCTTTAATGTTCTTGTTGTATGAAAATATAGAAAGAATTGGCATACCTTGAACGTCTTTTTCAGGTTGAGCCCTATTTTGATCTGGATCAAATTTACCATTCACTCGACACATCTGCAAAATAACATGAAAACCTGAGGATTATTTGCTTTAATACAGATTCAAAAGATTAGTTTCTTGCAGTTATGATCATTTGTGTCTGGAGCCCACTATTACAAAAGGAAACATCTTGATTTATAATTGGAATCTAGTCAAACCTTTTTGTCTGTCTATGTTGTTGTGGTGTTGTGTGTGTGCCTGTGTGTATTTATAAATAATGTGTGAAAGGTAAAGACAATAACATGTCTGGTTATTTAAAACATTATGAGGCATGAATTATTAGTGACCCTATCAAGAAAAAAGAGCTTGATTATGTGAGTATATCTATGGGATGTGTCGTATGCTTAAATATACTGGTATATGGTGTAAAGTAAAGAAGCACTTGTATTGTTTGGTGTTTCAAAACACACTTGGCACTTGACTTAATTTACTTGATTCATGGCCTGTCAGCTTTTGAAAGAATAAATGCCATCAGAATCAAGAGAGTATATTGTTTTCTCTTTCATCCCTTTGCCACGAAAAAAACCTGTAAATTTGTTTTTCACCTCTTCCTTTCTTTTCCTGTAGTTGTATGTTGTTTATTTGCTATTAAACTTGTCCTATGCATTGGCTTCAATCAACTGTATATTGCTTGTGCAGGTCTGGTTTCCATTGTTTTTATCTGTTGTAAGAACTAAAATGTCTGGAGAAACTAGGGCAATATTGGAGGTCTATGAAGATCCCTCAGATCAAAGATCATTTTCACTAGATGATACTAGCAGTGCTGAAGAATCTCTTGATGGGACAAGATTGTCATTAGAAACAACTAATGATTCAATTCCGTTTGTTGGACAAAAGTTTGTTACTCATGATGCTGCTTATGACTTCTATAGTGAATTTGCAAAGCGCTCTGGCTTTTCTATCCGACGTCATCGAACGGAAGGAAAAGATGGAGTTGGTAAGGGCCTCACTAGGCGATATTTTGTCTGTCACAGAGCTGGTAATACTCCTGCTAAGGCTTCAAACTATTCAAAACCACAAAGAAATCGAAAATCTTCTCGATGTGGTTGTCAGGCATACTTGCGCATTAGCAAGGCAATGGAGATGGGCATCCCAGAGTGGCGAGTTACAGGTTTTGCTAACCACCACAACCATGAACTATTGGAACCTAATCAAGTTCGATTTCTTCCAGCCTATCGAACCATATCAGAAAGTGACAAAAGTCGTATCCTGATGTTTGCAAAGACTGGTATTTCAGTTCAACAAATGATGAGACTGATGGAGTTGGAAAAGTGTGTCGAACCTGGTTATCTTCCATTCACGGAGAAAGATGTCAGAAACCTGTTGCAGGCATTTAGGAACGTGGATCAGTATGATGAGAGCCTTGACCTCCTTAGAATGTGCAAGAATATGAAGGAAAGAGACCCAAACTTTAGATATGATTTTACAAAAGATGTAAATGACAAATTGGTAAATATAGCATGGTCTTATGCATCATCTGTCAAGTCATATGAGGTCTTTGGAGATGCAGTTGTGTTTGATACAACACATCGCTTGGTGGCCTTTGACATGGCATTAGGAATATGGGTTGGCATGAACAATTATGGCATGCCTTGCTTGTTCGGCTGTGTACTTCTTCGAGAGGAGAATACAGTCTCTTTTTCTTGGGCAATAAAGGTAACAACTCTCCAGATTATCCTTCAGATTATCCATTGATGTATCTCCAAATTCTGAAGAAATGTTCTCTTATTGACAGGCATTTCTAAGCTTCATGAATGGAAGAGCACCACGAACAATATTAAGTGACCAAAATATGTGTCTGAAAGAGGCAATAGATATGGAGATGCCTCACAGCAAACATGCCTTTTGCATCTGGCTCATTATGGCAAAGTTCCCGTCTTGGTTTAATGCAGTTCTTGGTGAAAGGTACAATGAATGGAAGGTGGAGTTCTGTAGGCTCTATACTTTGGAGACTATAGATGATTTTGAAATTGGTTGGGAAGAGATGGTCAATTTATTTGGACTTCATTCCAATAAACACATCTCCAGTCTTTTTGCAATTCGGAACCTTTGGGCATTGCCTTATTTGAGGAGTCATTTCTTTGCTGGGATGACTATGCCAGGCCTATCGAAGTCAATTAATGCTTTCATTCAACGGTTCTTGAGTGCACAGACTCATCTGGCTCATTTCATTGAGCAAGTAAGTGCCATCTTGATTTCCTCTCCTGCATATCTTTGTTTTGATGTAATGATGGATTTTCATGGCTAACAATCACAACACCTTCTTAAGATGATATTTCTTTGCAAAATGTTGCCATCTTGATTCCCTCTCTCCGCATATCTTTGTTTTCCTGTAGTGATGGATTTTCATGGCTAACAATCACAACACCTTCTTAAGATGATATTTCTTTGGAAAATGTCTTAAATAAAAAGGCCAAAGTTTGCATTTTTATGACCATCTCAAAGAAAAATGTTTGCATCTTAAGGACCATTCAAAAGAAGAAGAGAGTTCCATCTTCATGACTGCATTCAGCTTCCTTCCGTTCTTAGTCTCATAATGATTTGAAGCTTATTTTCCTCAACCCGTCTCTACCTTTTGATTTGTTTACTTTCCTAGATTTTCCTGAAATATGTTGCATCATCTCTTGGATGAAAAAATTTTGCAAAGCTTATTACTAATGGAATTTGCAATATTGATGATTCTCTTAAGGTGGCTGTTGCTGCTGATTTTAAAGATCAAGCTGCAGAGCAGCAAATGATGCAACAAAATTTACAGAACATTTGCCTTAAAACAGGTGCACCCATGGAAGCACATGCAGCCACTATTCTCACACCTTATGCCTTTTGCAAGCTCCAGGATGAGCTTGTCAGAGCTGCTCATTATGCATCATTTCAGATTGATGATGGCCGTTTTCTTGTAAGACACCATACAAAAATTGATGGTGAACGGAAGGTGATTTGGATCCCTCAAGAAGAGATCCTTTCTTGCAGCTGCCATATGTTTGAATTCTCTGGCATCCTTTGTCGACATGCCTTTCGAGTTCTTTCAACTGCGAACTGCTTTCAGATTCCAGGCGGTTACCTGCCTGATCGTTGGCGTAGAATCAATTCGTTGGCATTGCCCACAAAGGTAATTACAGGAGCTGTACCAAGTGAGCATGCTGATCGGATTCAGACATTACAATCAATGGTTTCAGCACTCATATCAGAAGCTGCTAAATCAAATGAACGACTGGATTTTGCATCTGAGGAAATGTCTCTTCTCTTATCCCGCATTAAAGAACGGCCTGTTGCAACCCAGATCATGAGAGAGTTTAATCCTAAGGTAATCAATTCTACTCATACAGGTTGATAGAGCATTGTAAGATTGTGCAGATTTGAACCAATAGTCTTTTTTTATTCACACAACAAGCTCTTCAATATGTTGTTATACAATGTTCGCTTTTATTTGTTTCTTCAAATCCTTGACTAATCTAAATTTACCTAGATAAAGCTGATGAAAGGTCCTTGGCATAAATCATAAAACTCACATTCAAATAATTTCAGTGTATCCATATTTACTTTATCATAAATCAGTTTATCTTTTATAAACTTAAATTGCACTTAGAAATGCTTTTTCGTACGCAATTCATTGAAAAAAGTTGACTTTTTTGTTAAGTCATGCTGTTTTTAGTTTTTATGAAGGTAAAGAAAAATTTGTTTAATTTGTATGTTCAATAAGTACTTATGAGTTAATTAAAAGATTATATTGTTATTACCATCGTCGTTGTCGTCGTTGTCGAAATCTTTATATTGTAATTTTGTTTGATTCATATTGTAATTAAAATCAACTTTTGATGATATCATTGGGAAAGTTGTGAATATGTATCATTGAAAAAGTTATGATTAATATTTATAGTTTTTTAAAAAGTCAAACACTTATTAACTTTTCAAAAAATTATATAATAGTTAAAAATGCACTAAAAAGATATAGCTAATTTTTTTGAAAAATGTCATGTATAGGACATCGTTTGGAAACATTTACTGGGTAATAAACGCTTAATGCAATAAGGTGATGCAAAAATGCGTTTCCAAACACTTTCATGGGACTTATTTGATAGGAATCAGTTTTTGGAAAAAAACATTTATTCTTGAAAAGTTAAATTAAATATCATGTTTTATGTTAGCTTCTTGTTTATACATAAAAAGTTTTAAAGCATTGATTTCAAAAAAATAGTGGAGAGTGACTTTTTTTCTAAAACGTTGTTTATAGGAATTATCTATTTTTTTCGTAAACATGATCTAACACTACCTTAGTTTGGTTTGAAATTAGGAATTTGCTCGCCACTTGTAAAACCGTTAGTAGCACTTGAGCTTCACTGAATTCTTTTGGAATGATTCCTGACCTCAGTTTTTTGTCCTAGAATTGATTTCTCTGTGGTAAGAGAGGTTGGAATTTTCACAAGATTGTAGTAGGGTCTTCCCAAGCAAAATGGGAAGGTCAAGTTTTGGCGACTTTATTTTGGTCAACCTCTTAACTTTACTGGGGAATAATCACGGGAAACCAGGACCCCATTTTTTTTTGGAAGCCGAAGCCTAGACTTGAATTCACAAATTTAATTATATATAATCGTGGATTCCACATTCAAAGGTAAAAATAGATAGGACCTGAATTGTGAAGTTAAGAACTCGCTAATCAGCTTTCACTTTTGGGGTTGCACGAAAATTACAAAAACAACCTGCACCCCTAAGCCTCTCTTTGAATCCGGAATTACTGTTGGAATAAACTTAGAATAGAAATTATTATTCTGATTGTGTAAAAATCAGAATAAACTTAGAAAATTAATTTTTAATCTGATTATTTACTTTGAGATTCTTGTTCCACAAAGTGGTAAAATAAAATTATTTCATGACGTTATTCTGTTGCATGTATGCCTACAATCTTATCTTTTGTATAAAAATAATACATTAAATATACTCTATATATGTTTTAAATTAAATATAAATTTGGATAATTAAGTTAGCTATTATTAGTCTATATGTTTTTTACTTATTCTAATGCTTAATTCACTTTTTAATTAAATCAGAATTTCTCTTTTTATATATTTATTTACCTTAAAAGAAAAAACACTTCTAAATAAAATAAGCAATAGTATAGAATACTAACATTACTTTATATTTATTCTTTTTCTTATTCTACGTTTAAAAATAAACTTTTTGTATTATTAACCACATTAAAGTTACACGAAACTTCTAAGTATATGACATTGTTTTCATGTTACTTCCTAATTTTGCTTATTTTATATTAAAAGTGTTCACATATTCACATCCAAAGAAATTTGCCAAGCTTCAGGTTCGCTTGGAAGATTGAGAATTTCCAATCGAATGTTACAACGAGACATGCATAAGTGAGAAATATAAAAGAGGAGAATGTAGCAAACCCAAACTTGTTCGCTATCATTAACTTACAAAATAGCACCTCTATCCATTGATTCGACTGAGATGGTGCCAAAGCAACAAGTTGAGTAATTAAACCATTTAGTATCGTGGTTTATTCATTGTACAAAAGGTGTAATTTTTGTCGTCCGTAACATTCCATTGTCAAGAGACGAGCCTCTCAAAAATTTCTGAAGCTATTTTTCCTCTCTCCGTCGAAGCAATAATGGTCGTCGTACTTATTATTAAACTTGTTTTTTTTCTTTGTTAACAGTAGGTAATTTTATTAATATATGAGAATGTCAATATAAGAATTGCAAAGTATTGTTTAAAAAATATTACAAGAATAAAGACCCGTCACACAGCAGGTGACCTTCAAAAAATGATACAAGTTTCTTTATATAAGCCAAAAAGAATCCAGCCACTGTAAGATGCGAGAATCAGCATAGGAATTCAATTAACCAGAAGTTAATCACGAGATAGAAGAGCAGGAGTTCCAGTATCGCACTCTATCTCACCAAGGGGATTGCTGGGAGCCATGTTACTCTGTTCCATGTCTCTGTTCTGTTGATATGAAGAGATTGTCCTTATATTTTCACTTTTTTCAAAACCTGTGGCCAAAGAAGCTATTAGACATGGAATTTGGGCCCGCCCGGACCTGCCCGGGCCGACCGCAACAAGCCATGGGCCCGACACGGCCCATGGCCGGCATCCGGGTCGAGCCGGGCCGACTGCAATTTTTTTCCACTGTGCGCGGGCCGGCCCAACCCGACCCGGACTGCTTCGTGGGCCAAACTGGGCCTAGTCCGTGGGCCGGGGCGGGCCTGCCCGTTTGGCCCGGCCTGCGAGTGATTTTTTCGGGCCCAGGCTGGGCCGAGCGGCCCTAGACCGGCCCGACCCGTTTTCCATGTCTAGAAGCTACCCAACAATGAAACAATGTAGAAATATCATTGATAATCATATATTGATTCTTGTGTAAACTCCTAAATATTCTGTTGTTTCTCTCCTGCCATACAAGCCAGAGAACGACTTGAACAAAGGTATGGGCAGTAGTTAATGTAGTATGAAATTTCAACATAGGAGGAATGATAAATAGGTCTTCAACAGAAGTGAAGACGGGATATATGCGTCCATCAGTAAATGAAGTCCATATGGATTGCACAAAAGGACATAACAAAAATAAATGCTTCACTGTTTCATTATAATTTCTGCAAAGTACACAGCAGTCATTCCCATATCAATCCTTTTTCATGAGATTATCCTTTATTAGGATTCTATTGGACAGTACTAACCAGGTAAATAGTTTAGTTTTCAATGGCACTCAACAATCCCAAATTTCATGCATATATTTAAAATGATGTCTACCATCATTAAGCATTTCATAGCATGATTTTACAGTGAATGTATTGCTGGTGGGTTTCCAAATCATTAAATCTTGTGCATCTGTTAGGCTAACACTGGTAAGTATAGTTGATAAGGTATCCACTTGTTCATGTAGTGACTCAAGATTCTCCAGTGTCAAAGGTTCAATAAAAAGAGAATCAGGATCAACAGCATTTAAGCCTAAAGTTTTAAATACAGAGGCTTTTTTAAATCTAGCCATTTGATATAAATCTGGCATGATAGTTCTCAACTTTTCACCATTCCACCATTTGTTTTCCCAAAATAAAGTATTTCTACCATTGTGAACCTGGAAATCTGAGAAGGCATTAACAATGGCAAAACAGTTTTTGAGTTCTATCCATAATGGTGAGGCTCTGCCATTTGATACATTTAGGATAGCCCCAGAGCCATTCCTTGCATAGTATTTTGCTATTACTACCTCTTTCCATTTCAGTGAGTATGTGGTGGAAAGTAGTTGCCAAAGCAACTTACATTTCATAGCCAAGTTGAAATTCGCTAGGTTAGTGATGCCCCAACCTTTTTGTTCCTTTGATCTAGTAATTGTTTTCCATTTCACCAGATGATGGACAGTATTAGTAGGAGCAGCATTCCAAAGGAATCTGCTTCTAATCTTATCTATTTCTTTGATAACACTTCTAGGAAGATGTAGGACCGAAAGGTAGTAGGTGGGGATGGCTGATAGGACAGAATTTACTAACGTGAGTCTTCCCCCCAAAGAAAGTAATTTTGCTTTCCAATTTGATAATCTTTTGGTAATTTTCTCTATTATCGGGGACCAATCCTGATAGTTAGGTTTCCTGAAGTGTAGAGGCAGGCCTAAGTATTTAATAGGTAATTTATCAATACTGCATCCCAAAATTTGAGAAGTCCTGTTAGTAAAGTCCTCAGAGACCCCCAAACCAGTGATTGATGATTTATTGAAATTAATTTTGAGTCCAGAGCAGGACTGAAAGCAGCATAGAATTCTCTTGATGTTCACTAGATTATCTTCCTTAGCAGACAGAAAAAGGATTGTGTCGTCTGCATATTGAATATTCAGTACATTAGGGCCACCATTAGGTAACTGAATTCCAGATAATAAATCGTTCTCAATTGCAAGGGAAAGCATCCGATTCAACACATGTGTGACCACAATAAACAAAAATGGGGATAATGGATCACCTTGCCTTAACCCATTGGAAGCCTGAAAGTATCCTCGAGGGGAGCCATTAATTAAGATAGAGTATTTAGCGTAGGAGATGCAAACGTTGATCCATGTGATCCATTTATCACCATAACCCATTCCTTTGAGAGTTTCTAAGAGAAAGTCCCAATTAACATTATCAAAAGTCTTTTCGAAGTCTAGTTTCAGAAGCAGACCCGGAATGGCATTCACCTTCATGTAATGTAGGGTCTCCTGAGCAACTAGAAAGCAATCACCAATGTACTTACCGACAAGAAAGGCACATTGTGAATTATCAATGATATTGTTTATAACAGGATTGAATCTAGTTGCTAATGTTTTGGAAATGATCTTGTAGAGACTATTAACCAAACTAATGGGCCTAAAATCTTTTATCTCCTTAGCTCCATCTTTTTTGGGGATAAGGGATTTAAAAGTCTGGTTAACATGGATCAGGTATTCCATATCACTGGTGGAGTGAAGATTATTGAAAATGTCAACTATATCATCTTTCAAAATGTCCCAAAAATGGTGGATGAAGCACATTGAAAAACCATCAGGGCCAGGGGCTTTTTCCCCAGGTAGTGCTTTCACATTGAGTTGAATCTCTTCCAATGAAAAGGGAATTTCTAACTCATTTGCATTAGAGATCTTGTTTGGCACCAACATATCCCAATTAAAACTAGGTATTCTCCTTTTTTTTTGTTAAATATCCCATAAAAGTGTTTTTCTATTTCTTCACAAATCAGAGATGGGGAATGTTCCTGAATGCCATTAATAGTTAGTGAATGAACCGCATTTATTCTTCTTCTATGCTTTACCATATTATGGGAAAATGTTGTGATGAGATCTCCTTCCTTAAGCCATTGGATTCTGGATTTTTGTTTCCAATATGCTTCTTGTTCTTGGAGGAGTGAGTGATGTTCTTCTTTAAGTTCCTTTAATTTCCCTCTTAATAAGTTGGAGGTGTTGTGGCACTCCAACAATGAGTCTATATGTGCTAACTGTGTCTCCACCATCCTGAGTCTATTTTTCCTCTGCTCCCTCATAGGGGCAATCCATGAAGTGATTTGTTTTTTTAGGAATTTTAGTCTATATGAAAATCTCGCCACTGGAGAGATGGCAACACAAATCTCAGAAGACTTATGCCAGCAATATTCCACAAAACTAGAGAAACCCTCAATTAAGAGCCAAGATTTATAATATTTAAATGGGGGAGGTCCCCAGTCATGTGAAATAGTATTGAGAATAATAGGTATGTGGTCAGAAATAACTCTGGATTTTTCCAAACAATAAGAATTGGGATACTTATCATCCCAGCTTGTTGTGATTAGAAACCTATCCAATCTGACCATAGTAGGAGTGTCATGAAAATTTGACCAAGTGTACTTACAATTGTTGGGAGGGATGTCAATTAAACAACGATTTTCAATAAATTCATTAAATTCTTTCATATGACAAGGTAGACCATTCCATGAGGAATGTTCATATGAATATCTTATCAAATTGAAGTCCCCCCCAATTACCCAATTAGAATTTACTCGATTACCAATGGTATCCAGTTCTTCTAAAAAGTTTCTTTTTAAACTTGAAGGACATGGTCCATATACTCCAGTGAGCCACCATTCGAAGTCATCCTGAGTATTTTTAAAAAATACAGATATACTGTAAGTCGCCACTATGCTGTCACTCATAGTGACAAGGTTGTCATCCCAACCTAAGACAATACCCCCAGAGGCTCCCCAAGAAGGTAAAAAAATCCATTGAGTAAGTTTACCTCCACCAATGTAGTTTAGAGTAGTAGGAGGTATGGCCTCAAGCTTAGTCTCACTAATAATAATGATGCTGCATTTATTTGTTTTTATCATATTCCTAATAGCTCTTTTTTCCCCCACTTCCCATTCCCCTGATATTCCAAGCTGCAATCAACATTTAAATATGCTGTGAAATGGAAAGAGAAGCAAAGTTCTCAAATAAAGTAGAGTCCTCATTCAAGTTTTGACAGTTCAGTCCTTGGTCATTTCTGACCTGATTATAAAAAGATTTTGCCTCAGCAATATTATAAAAATGAATACCAATCTTTTCAGCAAAGTTTTTGAAATGCCCATATGAATCCCAGGTAAGAACATCATGTAGTAAGGTATCATTATTGTCTAAAGAATCAGAATATGCATTTTCAGTAATTTCTGGGCCCACAACAGTATTTTGCCTAGTGACAGTATCAACCATAAGAGTGCAAGCATAAGTATTATTAGGATTGCAAGTATTAGAAAATGAAGTACACAGTGTACCTGGCGCATGTAATGGTGTTGCTGGGCGCAGATCAGTCACAGTATCCTCACAGGTACCTCCCAAATCATCACTTTCCAGGCAATCGTAAACAGCCAACACTTTTTTAAATTTGGCTAAAGAAAGATTTCTTGCCTTTAGTTCAGATTCTATAAACTTAGAGGTTTCAGTTTCTCCAATAACGGTTTTAGGAGAGGCTATTATAGGAATGTTGGGGGAGAAATCTTCCCTTGGGGAAGAAGAAGATGGTATTGGTCTGAATTCAGTAGCCTTATAAGAGGTCTTCAGCTTTGGAGTAATGGGTCTGGTCCACACATTCTTTCCTGTTCTTTGATTTCTATTACCTCTATTGCCCCTCCACCCTTTATTATTTTTGAATTGCTTTCGGATAGGATTCAAAGTATTAGAGCTAGGAAATCCTATAGTAGGTTTAGGAGGCCAAAAATTGGTCTGTTTTGAGATACCCTCAGAAGAAGATGCACAGAGATCCCAACTCTGTCTGTACTTAATAGGATATACAGATTTACCATAGGCGAAGAACCTGCAGTCTGGTATCTCCATACCAGAATGAACTTTAACTCTAACTCTGGCAAAGCCTAAAGTTTTCACAGAATTTAAGGACATGTCCACTTCTAAAAGTTCAGCAAAACTTTCAACCATGTGTCTGAAAATATCCACATTCCAAAGATGATGTGGAACACATTCGAGTCGAATCCAGACTCCAACTTCTTTAAGATTACAGATTGCATTGGAGTTAGAAGTCCAAGGAGTGAAAGATGCTGAGATTGACTGCAGCATGGGTCCGTAAATAGGGTGTGAATCATTTCTATCCTTAACGGAAGGGAAAGCCAGCAGGTATTTCCTAGGAGAAAAGGGTTGAACCTCTACTTCAGGAGCGTTGGACCAATGGGTCCGTGTATACACCCTGATTTTGAGGTAACCCAGGAATGAGTATCCTAATGTTGCTTTGGATGCGATCAGCCCTTAAACCGAGCCCCAAACCCACTAGCCAGAGCCCCAAATCAGAGATCTGTGAGCTGGTGTGGCGCACCAAGGTGGCGCACTAAGGTGGCGCACATAACTGGCTCACCAACCTGG
>JAMKQA010011065.1:0-25257 GCA_024699735.1 Posidonia australis
CCCCTTTTAGCTTCTCGTGGGGTCTGATCCTAGATCAGGCCATGGCATAGCCTCTAAGTGTCCTTCCGGCAGTCGTCGACAGTGGGGGTCCGTCGCCGACGGCCGTCGTTTCTTTTTCCTCTTTTAAAGAATAAAAATAAGTTTTCTTTGAATTAATCTCTGAAACTTTTGTTTTTGTTTCATTTAGGTACTTCTGTTCTTACAAGTAGGTCCTTTCTCGTACAGTTAGGTTCCTGTACATTTTTCTTTAAATTGATTGAATAAAGTTTTAACTGAAAATATTACAATGTGCCCCCTAAACTTACCTAATAATATTTCCCAGGCTTAGGAGTTTGATAAAAACAACTAGAGTTTCTTTCCATGCGTTTTAATCCAATATTGTTGCATAAACAATCTGAACTTTTCTGAAATTGTTCTGAATGCATGTTTCTCTGATTAAATTGCATTTTAGCCCCTGAACTTTACAAAGTTCACACTGAATGCATGGGTCTGAGCCTGGGAGTTCTTTTCTGTGACCTCAGTCTCGAGGCACTTTTCTCGACCATCTTTCCTCGAGCTACTTGTCACTTCCGACGATAACTCCTCGTAGGCGTCATCCTCTCGCTTGCAATCACAGCCCCATCCTTACCCGTTTGCGGACTGTTATGGCCCAGCGAGCGTCTGAGACCTTTGCACCAGCTGCTCTGGAGGGGATTCATGTTTCTGCCCCTCCTCCCTCTTTTACTTTGTCATCAGTCATTCCATCTTCGCTCCATGATAGCCATTTTCAGGTACCTGGAGTTCCTTATCCGTCGATTTTGGGACACTGGCAAACCCTCAGTGGTCTGGAGCCCACAGTTGAGGCGGTCACCATGACAACACCAGGGCATCTGATCTGATGATACCCTGTCCTTCAGTTGACCCCCTTTCACTTGACACTCAGTTGGTTGCGATTGCCTCATCAGTAGGAATTCAACCCACAGCATCCTTGAACTTCCAGCCCCCTATGACATCCCTGTTGCTTGCTCTTCCAGCCCTCGGTACTGCTACTGATGGTTCTGTCACCATGCAATCTCAGCAACTTACGCAGAAGTTGCAAAACATGGCCTTCTTTTTGGATCCCACTCTGACTACGCATGTTTGTCCCATTCCCGAGGATCCTGCTCCGCCTACTCAGGCACTTCACGTTGCACCAGTCACACCACCACTGTAGCCGTCGCCACAGCTTCTCGTTGTCCCGACGATGGGCGTTGCTACTCTGCCAATAGCATCACTACCACAGCATGCACAGCATATTCCTCCCTCTACTGGTGGTTCGCCTTTTGGACTAACAGGAGTACACTGACCTATGAACTCGACCATACCGGCTCAGCAGCAGTTATTCCCACACACAACAACACGCACGACACAGCATAACATTTCTATACCCTTGCATCAGATACAAGCTTTAGCATGCACACCACCACAAATAGCGCACATGCACCGGTACGCTGGTCATCATGCCACGGCACCAGGTGGTGAGATGATCGATCTAGAGGAGCACACGAGGTACGCGAGACCCGCCCTGTCAACATCGCGACTCCAATGCACATTCAATGTCAGCAACAACTCCCAATGCACTTTTCGTTAGGATGAATGACAAAGAAAGCTCTACGACAAGTGCAGGGCGGGGACCACCAATCTTTCTCCTTCCGAGACCTCGACTATTTCCTAGAGGCGATACTCCCTCTGAACTTTCATATCCTAGAATTTGAGAAATATAATGGGAAAGGCTGCCCAATTTCACACCTTAGGATGTACTGTGGCGATCTCGCTCAGCTACAAGCTGACGAGAGACTTCTCATTCGCCTCTTCGAGAAAAGTCTTATAGGTCCAGCTCTAAAATGGTTCACATCGTTGGATATGTCCACCACAAAGACCTAGAATGATCTGAGCCAAGCTTTTCTGGAGCAGTACTCTTTTAACCTCGACATGGTCCCAAAGCGTGAGAACCTAGTCGCCACCAAGCAGAAGCCCCACGAGCCATTTAGGGAGTATGTCGGATGCTGGCGAGCCCTCACTTCACAAGTGCGCGATAGACCTTCTGACGAAGAGTCTATCGAAATAATAATTCGAGGGGCACAACCAGCCACTGGGGCTCTGCTAAACATCCAGCCTATTACCACCTTTACATCCCTGATCAAAGCTGGCACCCTTATTGAGAGCTCACTAAATAGCAAAAGCTTACCTACGTTAGCAGCATTCACAAAGTAGATCATGGCTATCGGCAGAACCAGCAACAATAACGGTGGTAACAACGGATCCAACACTAGGTACGGTCGGAAGAAGGATTCTGCTAGGAATGTTGTGTCATACGTGGGAACTCCTGTTATGACAACCAACGTGGTGAGCTCGCCAGCTCGGAATCAAGTTGTTTACTCTCCTACACCTAGAGCACCACACACATCACAAATCACCACCACCGCCGAGCCAGTATACTAGCCCGCACCGACAAGGCAAGGGCGCTACCTAGGATCAAGGCACCTCCCACGACCCGAGAGAGATTACACTCCTCTGGTTGAGCCACTGAGTGTCATATTTCCTAAGGTAGCGTCACTACTGAAGCTTTCAGAAATCCACCCACTTCCATCATGGTTTAAGACGGATTTATATTGCAGTTACCATAGAGTCGCAAGGCATACTACGGATAACTACTATACACTCCAGAATGCTATTCAGGACTTGATTGACCGAAAGGTCATCAGTATTAACACACAGGAGGCAGAGACCACGCCCGCTGCACAGACACCTCAATCATCTGCATCCACATCTAGCAATGCAGTCAATCGGCCTTTGCCTGAGCATACGCTCGGAACCTTGGGAGTTTATTTCCTTTCTTCGGGTGAGGTTGAACCTTTTGATCCTTCTCTCCTCATCCATGATGTTTTAGAACCGCTCTCCTATCAACTGAGTCAATCCATCATTGAAGCTTCTAACTCTGTAGTCAATATGATCTAGTTAACTGCTCGACCGAGGCGTATGGCTACCAGACCTACCATGCAATCCACCCCACCAACAATTAGCCTACTAGCCAAACTAAGGCATGACCTAACCCACCAAGCGCCAATACCTACTTTGCCAGACCCAATGGAATTCAGGGCCCATGCTCCTGTGGTCATCAACTTGACACAGGATACTCACTGCATGCCTTATAGTTACACCGTAGAAATGTGTGCTGAGGTAACGTGATCGGGAAGGGTACACAAGGCCCCAGTCCCAGCAAACAAAACCAGTCAACCTGTGACTTCATCCTCCCAAGCAAAAAACCATATTCCCAGTCCAATCTCTGAAGAGACTGTCACAAGAGCTAACCCCACTGTCAAAGTTGACCCACCTGTAGCCGACATCACTGCCTAGCTAAAAAAGGTCAAAACAGACATCTCCATCTAGGACTTAATCCATACTTCGATCGAACATAGAGCGGCATTTCTCCGAGTTTTTCAGGCCGCTCATGTTTCCTCAACCATACAACCATCGACCTTGGAGAACATGGTAGGGATGATAGCCGCGTCAGAAGTCATTTCTTTCTCTAATTCAGAGCTTCCTCCAGCAAGGAATAATCATAAACAGTCCCTATTCATCACGGTGCAATACCAAAATTTCCACATTCCTCTCACTTTGGTCGATAATGACGCCAGTTTAAATGTTTGCCCCTTGCGAACCGCAAGCCAGGTTGGCTTTAAGTCAGAGGACATTACTCCAGTAGTGAAAGGAATGACGGTATTCGACAACACGCACCATGATGCCTTGGGGATCTTGACCATTCCCTTAATCATTGGTCCTGCTCGTTTCGAGGTCGAATTCTATGTTGTTGACCTCAGCCGTCTTTCAATCTTCTGCTTGGGCGCTCTTGGCTCCACAAGCATCAGGTTATCCCCTCAACCCTTCACCATATGATTAAGTTCCACTGGAACAACGACATTGTTGTTGTGATGGCGGAAAACCTTGAAAAGGAGAGGGTTGAGGCAGTCTCTTCAGTGTCGCTCCATACTGTCCATTTTGACTCCAAACCTTCTGATGTGCTCTACCGTGCCGACTGTTTTGAACCGGTCAATTTTATTCTAATTCTCGAGCGTACCAGTCATTTGGCCGCTTTTGGCAACCCCTTTTTGATAGTCGAGAATCTATGTCAAAGATGAGGATACGAGAAGGGAGCACCTCTTTGGCAGAATGGTCAAGGAATCACCGAACCAATTGCTGCAGAGAGAAGACGTGAATTTGAAGGGCTGGGATGCTAGCAGAAGCCACAAGACGAATACACGAAGCGTCGTAAGTTCCAAAAGCTCTTTATTCCACGAGATATAAATAACTTTGTTAGTGCGGGATTGCTGGATCCCAATCGGAGTTTGGTGCTTACAGAGCCTGGGCCGGACAAACTAGTCAATGGACCGAAATGGATATGTGTAGAGGATTATTACTCAGAGGAGGAAATTATGGACCACAGAATGGATTCAGCATCATCCATGCCACTGGGGATAGCTATGCTGGCATTGCCACCTCTAGAGTCAGTTGAGGGTCTTTCTACAAATCCAGTTGCAATCTAGGATTCAACGAGGGCAGATGTAGCAGTAATAGCATCAGAGCAGCAGTCAGTCTTGAAGGAGTTACAGTCAGGGCAGCCGAAATCAACGCATGAGGTGTTAAAAACTACTAGCGCCTATTATATGGATTTCGCTTCCGATGAAGAGGAAGGAGATGCTGTTGTAGCACAAGTTGATAGCATGCTCAGCGATTTGGAGGTTCTATTTCAAGAGTAGTTGGCAGTACTAGCCGAGGATACGCAAAGTGAGCTTAGGTGCAGGACAGGAAAGACAATAATGATAGAGTACACTGAGGAGCAGACAATTGCACAGGGTCAGTCTGCTATCATGACCCTGAAGGAGAATAGATCCTTAAACACTAAACCAGAGGAGTTTATCTCTTATCAGCCGGGAGGAGGGTTTAGGTGGAATTATCAGTCCTGACCCCACATGAGCAGTGGGGTCCAAAAAAAAGATCCTGAGTTAGGCTTAGGAGGGAACTCGAGCGGCAGCACTCACACCAGTCAGACAGAGGATAGTTGCCCACCTGTTGTACAAGCTGTACAAAGACATCATGAAACTGAAAGCTTTTGTTTACCAGAAGTGGAACAGTCAGACACAAGTTCAGAAATAGCAGAACCAAAAATCATTAGAGGTGCATACAAGAAAACTAGGGTTACAGTGACCATTCTAAAGCACCAACAAGGACAGAGTGCTAAGAAAGTGTACACCTTTGAGGACACAGATCCGTCATGCCAGCAAGAAGTCCTTCCTGAACTTATTGCATATGGAGAAGAGAATGATGCACAGATGGAAGAGAAAAGTCATGGTGCACCAGAATTCCAACCTTACGATGATGATCCCGAAGGCCCAAACCTACATGTAGAAGAAGAAACAGAGACTGTGAATATTGGCACTAATGAAGATGTCAAGGAAGTGCGGATAAGCGCCAGACTCACAGCACAGGCTAGAGCAAAACTTGTTGAGCTTCTCCGAGAATATGTGGACGTCTTTGCCTGGAGTAACGATGACATGGTTGGACTAGATGTCGAGGTAGTGGTACATACATTACCGCTTAAACCTGACGTCAAGCCAATCAAACAGAAATTGTGTAGATGGCGACCACAGTGGCTCTTGAAATTGAAGGAGGAAATAATGAAACAGCACAAAGTTAACTTTCTAAAGGTCGTCCATTACCCAGAATGGTTAGCGAATGTGGTTCCGGTACCCAAGAAAGATGGTCGGGTCCGAATGTGTATTGATCACAGAGACCTAAACAAAACCAACCCAAAGGATGATTTTCCACTCCCACACAATGATGTATTGGTAGACAACACTGTAGGACACAAAATGTTGTCATTCATGGATGGATTCTCAGGATACAATCAAATCCGAATGGCAGAAGAGGATATGGAGAAAACGTCCTTTATTACCCCATGAGGAGTGTTCTGCTACAGAATTATGTCATTATGGCTCAATAATGTCGGGGCCACATATCAGAGGGCAATGACAGCTTTATTTCACGATCTCATGCACCAAGATATCGAGGTTTACGTGGATGATATGATTGCTAAGTCGAAAAAGCCTAAAGAACACACTGCTTGTTTAAAAAAGCTCTTTAATCGCTTGCGAAAGTATAAGCTACGGTTGAACCCCAACAAGTGTGTATTTGGTGTGTAATCAGGCAAGCTGCGAAGATACATCACTAGCCAAAAGGAAATCGAGGTAGATTCGAGCAAGGCTAAAGCCATCATTGAGAAGCCTCCCCTACAACAGAGAAAGAAGTCTGAGGGTTGCTGGGGCGGTTGCAATATATCAGCCGATTCATTACCCAATTAACACCAATTTGCGAGCCAATCTTCAAGTTCCTGAGGAAGAACGCATAGATCTGCTGAAGTGAGGAGTGCCAGAAAGCATTTGACAAAATCAAGAAACTCTTGCCAAGACCACCAGTTTTTGTTCCTCCGACACCAAGGCGTCCTCTGTTGCTCTACTTGTCAGTGGCACAGCATTCAATGGACGCAGTCTTGGGTCAGCATGATGAAATAGGTCGCAAGGAGAGGGTCATTTATTATCTGAGCAAAAAGTTCAGTGATTGCAAAGTTAAGTACACCGCAATCGAGAAAGTTTGTTTGTCCCTCGTCTAGGCCACACAACGCTTAAGACACTATATGATGGCATATCCAGTTCTATTACTGTGCCAACATGATCCTATGAAATAGTTGTTTCAGAAGCCAACACTGGTAGGTAGATGTGTCAAGTGGCAAGTGCTTTTATCTCAGTTTGACATCACTTTTGCCACTCAGAAGTCAATGAAATGACAGGCCGTGGCAGATCACTTAGCAGGCTTACTCTTACAAGAGTAGCAACCCGTGCCAGAGTACCAACCAATGCAGACTCAGTTCCCTGATGAGGATATATTGTTGGCCATGGAAGAAGAAGAGCCAATAGTCCCTCAAGATAAAGGTCAATGGTAGCTCTACTTTGATGGCGTAGTTAACAGGAGAGGCATGGATATCGGTGCAGTATTGGAAACTCCGCATAGACAGATGATCCCGCTTGCTCGAATGTTAACCTTTGTGTGCACCAATAATGTGGTAGAGTACGAGACATGTATTCTTAGCTTGCGAGCGACATTAGAACATGGTGCACGGAGATTACATATGCATGATGATGCCATGTTGGTTATCTCTCAAGTTAACGACAATTGGAGAACCAAAGACCTAAAATTGGTTCCATACCACAACCACCTTTTAAAGCTGATCGCCAAGTTTGAGGAGATACGCTTTTCCTTTATGAACAGGGCCAAGAATGCTTACGTAGATACACTGGCCACTCTTGCATCCTGGTTGTCCATACCAGAGGAAGGCACAGTGAAAGTGTCAGTAACCTACACAGACCAGCCGACACACTGCATGAGCACAGAAGTAGATTCCACAACAGAGCTCCCATGATATCATGACATCAGAGCTTACCTGAAAACCAAGAATCACCATCCAGATGCCTCAGCGGCAGATAGAAAGACCATGGTCCGACTGGCCTCAAAGTATGTGCTTGGAGCAGGTCACTTGTACAGGATGTCTTATAATCAAATGCTTCTACGCTGTCTTGATAAAAAAGAGGCCGATACAGTAATGTTGCAAGTGCACGCGAAGAAGTGGATTAAGGACCGCCTTGTTCTCCATATTCTCTGGTGTATTGTATGGAAGCAGTCCTACCAATAGAAGTGGAGATACCATCACTCAGAGTCCTGAAAGAAACAGAGCTGGAAGAGGCGAAGTGGATTAAGGACCGCCTTGTTCAACTGAACTTGATAGATGAGCATCGATTGCAAGCTATGCATCATGCACAATGCTATCAGAAGCGCATGGCCAAAGCTTATCAGAAGAAGGTCCGACCAAGAAGCTTTTTGCCAAGGGACCTGGTCTTGCGGGCAATACATCTCCCTGATAATCGCGGTAAGTTCAGACCCAATTGGCGTGGACCATTCGTGGTCAAGCAAGTCTATTCCGGGGGAACTGTCATCCTTGAGGACATGGACTGCATCGAACAGTCAGAGCCAATCAATTCATGCTTACGGATCTGCAGGGCCATGGCTAACCGCAAGTGAATATGAATGGAGCTGTAGCAGAAGACAAACGCACGAGCTTTAAGACGAACTACTGCCAAAAGTGACCAATAGCTTGGAAAAAGGCAAGAGAAAGCAACTACGGGAGGCCTCCCGCAACGGAGACACCTGAGCTCTTATCTGAGGACCTCGTAACAAGCTACCTATGAAAAACAGGCAAGAGAAACAGGCATCAAAACCTAAACAACGACGCAAAGACAAATGCAAGTTATTAAAGTGACATGCAATGACACACAATGCAGATGAATGTCCTAAAGTGCACGCTCTCACCATGCATGTCCCTTATGGGGTTGACCACACGGGACACACTCATGAGTTTAGGTTTTAACTCAGGGCAGAAAAATAAGGTTCTCGTTATGAATCTTAGCCAAAGCGCAGTCAATGAACAAGTGGTGCGTGGTGACCTCGTCTCCTACAGTAGCATGGAACTGTACCTTCTACTAACATCGACACAACCCCAGACAAGGGGGACAAACAAGCAACACGCTCTACGCCAAAGCTATAGAACGAAATACCAGAATTGTCCTTCGCAAACTGTAAGTAGACTCAAAGGAGAAAATGCATGCCCTATATGATCAATCATGCAATATGCTTTTGTGTCTTTTACTTGCGTTTTATTAAACCAAGGGGATTTGTGAGCATTTGTCTCTAGTTATGCCTTATTATTTGTTTTTCTGAACTTGTGTGTTTTATTTTAACCAAGAAGGGAGACAAACATGTCTCTACTCTCCTAATCATGGTAAATACAAAATAAGGGAAGAAAACACACAATCATGGCATCCAAGCACTCAATCAGTAAGCAAAAGGCATGAGCATGCCATGTGCTAGTGTAGTACTCATAGGTAAGTGAAGAAAAGCAAGCATCAAAAAAACATGAATTAAGTCATGTACATGTGTTGTAGCATGGCAATTGTGTAAAAAGGCATATACAGTCAAATATGTACAAACAAATAGAATAAGCAAACAAACACGAAGTATAGATCAAAGCCAAGCAAGCAAGAAAACCAAAACAAAAGCCAAAATCTTGTTATCCCCAACGGAGTCACCAGTTCCTGTGACCATGCCAATGGAACACTGTACGACTCCAAGGTACGTGGAAACACACGAAGAGTCCCGATATAGTCACAATGAAGATGGTGAATCCGAAAAAGGTGATTAGACTCAGAAACACAAAGGAAATATAAGAAAAAGATAAGAAAAGGGAGTCGTCACCTAGTCTTTTAATGGAAAGACGAGAAAAACCAAACACAAAGGAAAAACCTAAAGAAATCAAGACGAAGAAAATACATGTATGCTCCGTGCCTAATGGATGTAGTGCACAAATCAATGTGGGTCAGAGAAAGGGTAAGGATTCTTGTTACGTAAGGGGAAGGTGTTAGGCACCCCCATGTGCCTGAAGAAAACGGTCTTTCTAGGTTTCCTGCTTACTAATGATCTAGTATGTGTATGCTTGTCTACCCTGAATGCACATACCTAAGATGAATGCGAAAACATGCAAAATCAAAGAGAAGAAATGAACAAAAAAGAAAAAAGAAATAATAAGGAAAATAATCCAAGGGACAATGCAGGCATTGAAAATGCCACTTCACTGTACGCCCTCGGGCGATGAGGAAAATCGTGAAAATCGGAAATATTTGGAAAACATCACGCAAAACAGCGAAAACTTAGGAAATCCGAGAAAATCAAATGTGAGAAAATAATCCTCATTCAGGTCCATGTCGGCATTATCAAGCCTGTTATTGTACGCCCTCAGACGAGGAAAATCCAAATCAAATCAAAATCATGAAAATCAAAAGAAATCCGAGAAATAATGTGAAAACCAAGTTTAAAATAAGTTTAAAATGCGTGCATGATGCAAGAAAGTAAGCATGAGGATATATGCATGAAAAAAAGGGGTAACAAAATCTAGGGTAGAGTGAGAAGTGGTTAGAGGTTGTTATAAGTTGTTATAGTGGAGTGGAAAGTGGTTAGGTTTGTTTAAGTGGTTAGAGGTTGTTATAGGTTGTTATGGTAGAGTGAGAAGTGGTTAAGGTTTGTTTAGATGGTCAAAGGTTGTTAAGGTTTTGGATTATGGCTTAGGGTTTAAGTTAGGGTTTAGACTAGCTTAGGATTTTGGATTAGGATTTATGCTAGGTTTAGGGTTTTGGATTAGGATTTGCTAAATCTAGGGTTTTAGATTAGGGTTTAGGCTAAGTTTAGGATTTTGGATTAGGGTTTGCCAAGTTTAGGGTTTTGGATTAGAATTTAGGCTAAGGCTTAGGATTTAAGATAGTTTAGGGTTTAGGTTTAGGATCCAGCTGCAAACATATGGGGTGTCTACAATATGCATCTTGATTTTCCTTGTCTTTCCATTAAAAGATTAGGTGACGACTCCTTTTTCTTATCCTTTTCTTATTTTTCTTTGGTGTTTCTGTGTCTAGTCTCCTTCTTCGAATTCACCATCTTCGTCCTGACCATATCAAGACTTCTTGTGTGTTTCCACACACCATGGAGTTGTACAGGATTCCACCAACATTGTCACAGTGAATACCGGAGTGCCCTGGTTCAGTATAGTAATAAGGCTAAGCACTTGCTTGCATTATTTACTCGCATGGTCTTGGATCCTGAGCTATCATCTCTATATGTTTTATTTACATGAACATAACATCAAGCATCATGCATCTTTGCATACATTAAGGAGCATTCATATTTGCAAGATCATACGTTTGCTCTGTAGGCATACATTATTTAACATATACATGCTTATATAGTCACACATGCAAATAGACTTAAGCCTTGAGAGACTAACTTTGTTGGGTGTACAAGGGTGTCTAATTTAACACCTTTCTTGTACGTAACAATAGTCTTTACCCTTTCTTTGTCTGCAATGATCGATGTATCACATTCATTGATACGAAGCATCATATTTTCAACTCATTTTGCATTATTGCTTGCATATCTTTTTTCCACATTCGATTTTTTTCGTCTTCCGTTTTAAATAGACTAAGTAACGACTTCATTATCCCTTATCCTTTCTACTCCATTTTCAAAAACTAGCATTAAAGAGACCTACTTTCTTACTTGCCTTCAGAGTTGAAGAGATACCAACCAAGATGAACATGTCAAGCAACCAACCACTCAATCATTAGAAGACGACAATGATGAGCACAGTGAAACAAGCAAGAAACTCCTTAAAGAGGCATATCTCCAAGAGTAGGTTCACATCAATGTCCAACAACAAAAGATGGTCCAAACTGCAGGCCAACGAATTTCCCCTAGCTTGCATTCAGTAAGAGACCTCATCCTTAAGCACACGAACATCTCCTAGCACGACCTCAACTAAGGAGAGCTATCTCCTAACAGGGAGGGCCCATATATGCCATAGAGCTAATCCAATCGAGATCCTACCATGTGCATTGCCTGTCGACCAAAGACGAAAATGAAAGGCCAACCTTGTCGTGCCCATGTAATGCCTATAACCTACAAAGTTATGGTCCAAATAGTTTTTAGGTGTTTTATTAACTAGATTTCAATTGTTTTTTTTTAGTTGAATGAATCAATTAACAATAATTGAAACCCAGTAAAATTAAATATTTGTGAACTCTGTAAAACTTATTTGATCAAATTCTTTGTGAATTAGAAACCTCAGAATTGCTTGATTGTTAAAACTTATGAAAGGTACGTTAACTTCGTCATAAAAATATGGCAACAACATAAGGACAAAAACAATGTTCCATTTGCATGTCATAAGCGCCTAAATAAGATTTTCATGGAAATCATTGAGGTGAGAATGAGATGTCTAAAAGATATATGTAATGATACTTTGTTTTAAGATATTAACTCAACACAATAATGATTCTTAACAACAATATAATTAGACATGACCTTTTGATAATCCCAAAAATATAATTAGGAAATCTTATCTTTGTATTTAGATATCTAGATAAATCTTGATAATATTTTTAGTTTATTTTTTTCTATGAATGAATTTTTTTACAGATTTTTCTTTTGAATTAGGACTGCATTATCTATTCAAGAGCAAGCACATAGTTGAAAGATAGTTATGAGTTAATTAGATATTGGGTTCTGATCCTTTAGGTGCTGATTAGAATGGAAATGAAAACTGTAGTACCTTGTCTGATAGATTGTTCTTCTAAACCATATCATCTTTGCTGACTCAAGGTACCTACCACGTTGGCTCTGCAAACTGAGAACCCTCATCGTTTAGATATCCAATGGTTCGGTGTCTTAGTTGAGTAATGAGGAAGGATCTGATACCATCTTTCTTGGATCTTCTTCTGCTATTTTCAGTTCCAACAAGTTCCAACAACTACATTGCCTTCTTGTTGCAAACTGCTTTGGGATGTTCTGGATATAGACTGAAAAGGCTCATCCATTACCTGCACCCAACTGACTCCAGGTTCCTTGTTTAGTCCTCCAGCTGAAATGTTTTTCTGCATCTTCTCTGCATCATTCCATCTGCCAGCTCCAGAGAAAATGTTGGACATGAGGACAAATGTAGGAGTATCTTTCCCTGCCCTTCCCATAACATGGCCTTCAGCAAGCTGCGCTAATTCTATGTTACCATGAAGCTTGCAGGCAGATAAAAACACAGCCCATATAGATGAATCAGTGAAAACAGGCATGTCTTCAATAAAACACTTTGCTCTAGTCAACAGTCCTGCCCTACCAAATATATCAACCATGCAAGCATAATGCTCAGATAAGGGAGTGATATTGTGCTTCAATACCATTAACTCAAATAATCGAACTCCATCATCTACAAGTCCACAATGACTGCATGCAGACAGAAGAGATACAAAAGTCGAGTGAGTTGGCTCAATTCCATACAACTCCATCATGTGATATTTCTGCAATGCCTTGTGACCATAACCATGTTGAGCATATCCTGAGATCATTATGTTCCAAGAGATTATATTTGTTTTAGGCATCTCATCAAATAGTCTATTACTGTCATCCAAAGCCCCACATTTCGAATACATATCCAAAAGAGAGTCTTTTGTGAACTCATTATCGACTACTCCATGCCTTATGCTGCAACCATGTATGCATTTCCCTTGTAGCAGGTTAGCTGAACTTCCACATGCCTTAAAGGCACTAGAGAAAGTAAATTCGTTAGGAACTGTTGATAATTTCATCATTTTAAACATTTCTATAGCTTTTGAATGAAAACCTAATTGTACGAGTCCTGTTATAGTGCTAGTCCATGAAATCACATTTTTCTCTTTCATCTTCTCAAAGAACTCAAAAGCATCTTCAGATGCCCCACTTTTAAAAAGGCCATGAAGAAGAGCATTTTCCAGCATCTGATGCTGACCAAATCCTTGCTTAATGGCATGAACAAAGACAATCCATTCATGTCCTGAAGACAAACCTAACAATGAAAGGAATGTCGCAAGATCGGATTCCAGATATTGACGATTCATTTCATTGAAGAGACCTAGTGCTTCATCTGGCATTCCATTCAGACCAAGTCCAGAAATTACTGAATTGTACAAGATGGTATTCCTCTTCTCCATGCAATAAAAGATAAGGAGAGCATGATCAACAATCCCACACTTCATGTACATATCAATCAAGGCAGTGTTGACCACTAAGTTTTGCCTGAACTTGGACTTCTCCACGAATCCATGAAGGATGCTTCCCGTACTAAGTGATTTCAAACCACCACAGGCTTTAAGAACACTAGACAAAGTACATTCATTAGCACTGTAACCTTTGCGTGTCAATTCCATGAAATACTGTAGAGACAACTCATTCACGCCATTTTGTGAAAAACCAACCAAGAGTGAATTGTACATGGCAAGATCCTCTGAAGCGACAAATTGGAAAACCATCTCCATGCTGCCTGTGTTGCTGAACCTGCCATACATATCGATAAGAGAAGTTGCAACAAAGCAATTCAAATCCAACCCAATCTTCACCATAAATCCATGAACTGATTCCCCAGCGTTCTCCCCCAGGTATTCACAAGCCCCGAGTAAGGTGATGAAGCTCGGCTCAGTTGGTTTGAAACTGAAATGCCGCCTGGCCTCTTCGAAAAGCTCAAGAGCCTCCGTGTAACAATTAGATGTCACATACCCAGACAGCATCGAATTAACCATAACAGGGTCCCCAACGGGACCGCAGGAGAAAGCTGAAATCGCAGAGCCTAGCTCCCCAAGCTTAGAGTACATATCAACGAGGCCGGCTTTCACAAATGGGTCGTGTTCGAAACCCGAAACTATTACTTGCGCATGCGTCTGCTTCCCAAAAGCCATCTGGCCGAGATTTGAGCAAGCCGTGATTGCAGAGGAAAACACAAAGTGATTAGGCTCGAGGCGCAGCCTCCGCAGCCGGGCCACAAGAGTCAGGGCCAACGTGCAACTCGAGTGGTCGCCAGCAGAACGCGCGTTGGCGGCGATGAAGGTGGCAAAGGAGACCAAGTCTCGGTTGGGCATTTCGTCGAACAGGTTGCGGGCGTTGGCCATCGACGACGACAGCTTGGAGTACACATTGAGGAGTTGGTTGGATAGGGACGTGTCTGCCAGAAAACCAGATTTTGTGATGTGGGCATGGAGTGCTCTGCCGAGACGGAGGTCCTCTTGGGGTATGCAGGACTTGATGGAGGAAGTAAGCGTGGAGAACGAAGTAGGAAGTGCGGCTTCTGGGAACCTCCTCATTCATGACGGGAGAAAATCTGGAAAGTTCACTGATTATGGTCTTGGGGAAAGAGGAAAAAATGGAAAGAGAGCGATTTCCATATGACAGGGTTTTCTTCGGAGAGCATTGCTTGTTTTTCACTTTTTCTCCGAAACATTTTATATCTTGGTTGGACAGAAGTTCCAACGTAACTACTCCACGGCAGGTTATGAAATCCCGTAGCGACCGATTGCATACTGGAGTAGCGACCGATTGTATTCATGGATCTTTTGTGTTAATATCTTCTTTAATTAATTTCTTTTTTTTAATTTGTGTTGATACCCTCCTACAATCAAATAATTACTATGAATACACCGTGAACCTCCGCTTACTATAGGTTAATGGATTTCTGTTAATATTTACTTCTATTTCATATTTCTAACTCAACCCAAATTAATCCTAACTACAACACACACAAAATTCTAACCTCCCTCGTTCTTCTTCTTCTTTTTCGTCTTTATTTCTTGACTTCCAACAATATCCTCTCACCTTTCATCTCATTCACTCCATTTCATTGGAAACACAATCAAAAGCCCAACTTCCCCTCTGCACCCTCCCACCATCACTCCATCGCGTTCATCATTTGTTGCTATAGCCTCCTTCGATGGATCATGTGGCATAACAAATCTTGACTACCTTCTAACACTCTCCTTTCCCCTTCTATCTCATCCACTCCATCTTGTTGTAAACACAACCAAGCACCCTACACTTTCCTCCCTCCCGCCATAGCTTCATTACCTTTGCTGCTATTCCTTCTCCTCCCTACTTCCACTCCTACTCCCATCTCTTTTACAACACCCCCTCGCTTACCATCACTACCATTAGCAAGAAGAAAAACAAGTCCTCCCCCTTCTCCACTCTCAAGTTAGAAACGAAAGGAAATGGAAAACTATATTCAAAGGGAAACCAAAGGAAATAGAAATCAGTAGAATTCATTTTCTGTTTGCCTAAATTTCTAGTATTTGTGTCTATCATTGGAAACAAATAGAAAATAAAAAATGTGTGTTTGTACATGTCAATAGAAATAGAAGGAAATTAGTTTTAATTTGTCTAAATAAACATAAATGTCTTAAATTTTATTATAATAATAGAAATAATAAAACTACAAAATCAATGAAAAGCATACAAATGGAAAAAAAGCCTTCTTGTAGATCGAAAGTACAAGGAAGAAAGAGAATACTCACCGTTTGATGAAGCCGCACCACTTTGCTGCTAGAATTTTTGAAAGAAGAAAGAAGGATGTAGAGGAAGAAGAGAAACCAAGGAGGAGGAGGAGGAAGGATGCAAAGATAACCAAAGAATGAGGAGGATGAAGCAATAAGGGCGTTTCCTTTGGGATTCGAGCATATGGACCAGGGAAAAAAAATCTCCTTGCCTTTTATACTTTGAAAATCAAAGGAAACGGTTTTCTTTTCCTTAGAAAAGTACAAATACCACTTTAAAATATAGTCAAAGGGAAATTACTTTCCTTTCCCTTAGTTTCTTTTAGATTCTGAAGGCACAAACCCCCCTTCGTGTCCCTACAATGAGTCCTTGACTGACCCACGACCAAGTGGTTAATTGATCATGTAGAAGAAGAGGAGGAGGAGGAAATGAGGCTACCACAAGAAGTGTAATGAGAAAAAAAGGGTAAATTGGCCTTTTCAAGAGCAACAAATAGCTAGATTTGATTGGCATTGAGGTCAATTCCAACTGGAAGGTATTTATTACAATTGTTTCGTCCAAAAAAGGTATTGACATAATTTTGTTAGAAGGAAGATATTGATGGAAATATATATCTTAAGTAGGGTATTGATACGAAAAATACTACATTAATTCCACTCCTACAAGAAATACTGTAGGCTGTGGACTGTAGAGGTAGACAACGGTTAGAGGAGGGTTGCAAGAAAGGAATGGGTTGTTTGAAAGAATGTGTGAGGAAGATGGACTGAAGGGCGTCAGGTTTTTCCTTTTTTTGTTTATTCCAGTTGTGACCATACCCGTCCAGGGATCCGGCATGGAGTCGCGCTAGAGGGAGGAGGCTACAGCCATGCTAAGATGGCGAAGGCGCAAGATAAGATAAAAAAGAAAAAAAAGGAGTCGCCACCTAGTTTTTTAAGGGAAAGACGAGGAAAGCCACAAATAAACTACAAAGGATGACTGCAAGAGATGCAAATGTGAAGGCCATATGTCTACTAACCAAAGGATGGATAAGGATTCCTATTACGCACAGGGAAAGTGTCAGGCACCCCCGTACGCCCGAGAAACTCGATCTTTCTAGTCTAATTCGCTTGCTAAAGGTGGGATGAATGTTTGCTAAGCCTAGATTGTGCTCTAAACATGCCAATACAAAAGCTAAGTCAAGACCATATGGATGTGCAAGAGGGTATGCGAAAATAGCGAAGAAATCCACATGAAATGATGAAATCACCAAATATGACACAATAAAGAAAATCACATGAAATGACGAGGTTTTTGGCCAGAATGGTTCATAAAATCATACAGGCCTTAAGAAAGTCAATAATGCAACCAACTCAACTCATCGGAATCATAGAAAATATTACGGAAATCAAGACGAAAAGATTGCAAAGAAGTCCATGCAAAACAGGCAAACTTTGACATGTGAAGAAATTCACATAAAATGACGACATTTTTGAAAGAGCGCTCTGAAAAACTACACCGACATCAAGAGCATCAAAAATGAAATAGACCCAAATCATTAGAATTGTGGAAAACATCACAGAAACTCGAACGAAAAAATTGCAAAGAAATCCATGTAAAATAGGCAAACGGTGGCATGTGAAGAAAATCATATAAAATGACAGTATTTTTGGAAAGAAAGCACTAGAAAATCATACTGATATGAAAAAGATCAAAAGTGGGGTCAACCTAAGTCATCGGAATTATAGAAAAAGTCATGAAAATAAAAAAGAAGAAATAATCCACAAGTGGGCCAATGTGGGCCTTTTGGTCTATTAGTGTATGCCCTTAGGCAAAGAAATCCAAATCAAATCGAAAAATCCAAGAATACAGAATAAAAGGATCAAATCAAATGTCAGACAAGGGATTCTAAAAACGGGATGAGGAAAATCCATGAAAAAAGCACATGAGATGTAGGCTCGCTCAAAAAGGATGGGGCAATATGCAAATGTGATGAAAACTATGCAAAATGCATGAATATGTTCCTAAATGTAAAAGGTGCTGAGGAATGACTTAGGCAAAGGTTATACATAACTTAATGCAAGAATTAACATGCATGTGCATGAATTGGAAGTATAGGGGCAATTTGGTCATTTCAATGGCCAAATGTAATAAATGCATGTATAGGGATGATGCATGGTCTAAGATATGCCAAAATGTATGTGAAATGTCAAGAAAGCATTATTGGCAAGAAAACATGTAAAGGACAAGATCTTAAAAACAACAAAATGATGTAAACATAGTAAAGGACAAGCACAATGACCAAAATGTAAAATTCACAAAAGAGGTGAAAATCTAGATTAAAATACATTCCATGACTTCTCTTCTAATGTGCAGATGATGGATCAAATGGAAATGTGGCATTGAGATGTGTGAAAATTGCACTTTGGTAATTTCCTGAAAACTCAGGATCTAATGTGCAAAATTCACACGTAAGTGCAAATATGATTAAAGTATGAAACTAAAGATCAATTTACAATGCATGCATGATTTTTAAATGAAATCTATAATTAAGTGCAAAAGATGAAATGCAATAAGTGGAAAATATCAATAATATGTGGGAAAACAATTAAAACTCTAAATGATGGATTTAAAATTAGTCTAAGGGTCTGGATGCAAATTTCTTGTGTTCTAGGATTGTATGTTATAAACCCAAGGGCCTACATGCAAAATTACAGGACTTAAATGTGATAAAAACTAGACTTTTGTGTTGATCAGTGTAATTATGAAGTTTCTTAGGGTCAGGATGCAAATTTTACAAAGAAAAACTCATTTTTAAAAACTCTAGGGGCTCAATGCAAAAGCTCAGGATTTAAATGCAAAGAAAACATGATCTCAAGGGCTTAAGTGTGATAAAACATGCATGAATAGAGCTGAAAATGGAATTAAAAATTAAATAGGATAAAACGTGCAATATTTACAATGCAATTAAAAAAAAAAAAGAGAATACAAGGGTCAAAGAATAAATTCCTGGGACTTAATTGCAAAGAAAACATAAATGCAGGGGTCTAAACGTGAGAAAACCTATATCTACAGAAGTGAGACTAAAATTAAAATGAAATAGGGTAAAAAAAACAATATTTACAGTAAAACTAAAGAAATGCAATTTTAATTAAAATGTTCAGGGACTAAAGAGGCAAAATCCAGGACCTAATTGTAATGTTTTAAAAAACTACAGGGGCTTTTAAATAAAACCTAAAACAACTAACAGTCACCGCCGATGATTCGAAGATCATCAACGGCGATGGCCTGGGAGGCTCATCTAAGCCCTCCTAGGGCAGCTCGGAGATTAGAGGAGTGGGGAAACTGGAAGAGGAGATGGGGGAAGATCCGACGGCACCGATCGAACCCTCGACGACTGGGACGTGCCATTGATCCCCCCTACCGGCATTCTTCTCCGGCGATGGGGCTTCCACCGTGGCGTGTCTGGAGGCGGTGGCTCGGCGCGGTGAAGATTGAGGCAGCTCTGGAGGGTCTTGATGAGGCTTTCGGAGGCGTCAGTGGGGGCTGAGATTGGTTGGAGTACTCTCCCCGCTGCGAGCTCCGATGACGGTTGTGACAGAGGCGAAGACAATGCTCTAGGGGCTGGAGCGGCGATGTGGAGGCTTGGAGAGATTCGTGGCGGTGCAGCGGAGCTTCGAGAGGCAATCGAGAGTGGCTGGATGGCGTCGTGGGTCTCGACGGTGGCGATCAACGATCGACGGGGTTGCAGGGGCGCTCTCCGGTACGGGAGGCCTAAAGGACCTCTCCTGAGTGTTGGGAACTCAGAGAGGAGGAGTGGCCCATAGGGCCTCACTAGGGATCAGAAGGCCTTTGGCCTCACCGACGACAGAGAACCCATCACCGAAGGGGGACAATGGCGTACAGAGGGCACATCTCCGTCGAAACGCGACCTAGGGAACTTACAGGAACTAAGGGACCTAAGACCCAAAAAAAAAAGTGAACAAGAAAAGGGAATTACCCGACTGGAAGTTGTGCCTCCCTAGTGAAGCTTGACGGCGCTTCTCTGAGTCGATGCTCCGGCTACAGTAGCTGGGGTTCTGGGTTTCGGATAAAGGATGGAGGAGGACTCTGGATTGTGGGAAAATTGCTAGACTTCTGGTTGGTTGAGTGCGGGGGTTTTTCGTGGGCAGAAGTGGGCTTGGAGAGGAAGCCTTGGTTTGTCGGCGGCGACCCTTTTAAATTCCGGTCTACTTCCTTCACGCCGTCAATCCTCCTTAGCAAGGCCTGGCTGCCGTTGGATTGGGCATGAGTTGGAGAGGGAAACGTCGGAAATCGTGGGGAATCACAGAGCTGCTCTGGAGATCGCGGGATCCCACCGGAGGAGTCGTCGGAAAACTCGGGCTAACCGTCGAAGAGGAAGGAGGCCGGAATTACTTTTGCATTCCCTTAGTTTTTTATTAAGGGATGCATGGGCTTACTAGGCCTGCGTAAATGGGCTTTGCAGTGAGCTTTGGTCTTTTTGTTGATTTTTTGTTTTTGTTTTAGGGTTGGTTTTGGTTTTTATTTGGGTTTTGTAATTTGAATTAAATTTTTGATTTTGTAACTTAGGGTTTAATTAATTGGTTTTAAATTAAGGTTTTTTAGGATTTTAATTGCTTTAGGGTTTTTAGGATCTACTTAATTGATTAGGGTTTTTAGAGTTTTGTTATTTTAGGGTTTTTAGGATTTTAATTATTTGTTTTTAAATTAGGGTTTTTGGGTTTCATTATTTGAGGGTTTTAGGGTTTTGGTCTAAATTTAAGTGGATTAAAGTTGTGTTTGAGTTTTAATTTAGATTTAATTAGTTTTTACTTGACTTAATTAGAGATTTAGTTTAAATTTTGGTTTAATTGGTTTTTATTATGGTTTTGACTTAGATTTTGACTTCATTGATTTTACGTAATTTTTGTTTAGATTAGGGTTTCTTTTAATTAGATTTATTTTTTAATGGATTTTATTAAGTTTTACTTGATTAGGGTTTTAATTTTGATTTTAAATGGTTTTTACTTTAATTAGGGTTTTCATTTGATTAATTAAGTTTTAAATAATTTAAATGGATTTTGACTTTAATTAGGGTTTTTATTTGATTAATTAGGGTTTTCACTTGATTAATTGGATTTTAAGTGGACTTAAGTGGGTTTTATTTAATTTTGATTTTAATTAGGATTTTCATTTGATTAATTGGATTTTAAGTGGATTTTATTTAGTTTTAATTCTTAATTATTGTTTTTTGCTTTGATTAGGTCAGAGTGGACTAGTGTGGACCTGATTGAGTTTGTGTGGGCTTAAGTGGATTTGTGGGTTTAGGATTTTGATGGACGCAATCAGAACATATTTCCAGAAGAACTTACTGCCAAGTGACTTTAAAATTAGAGTGTCTACACTAGTAATGAGAATTAAATTTCTTACATATCATCAAGAAATCAAATTCTTGGAAATTTATTCCCAAGAAAATGACTATTCTAATCATCTTTTCATACCAAATGTAGTAATATAATTCTGTTCCTATAATTTGATTCATTCTAATCTATTTTATGTTCTATTCCAACGTACTAAATGTTACATAAGAATGCTCTAAATTTTAGTCAGGATTCCAATATTGGATAATAGTAATCCCACTCCTAACCAACAAGATCTAATGCGGAAAATCCCTTTCTACTATTTCATGAGAAAGGCTCCTTTCTCAGTAGATATTCGTTCGACAGATGATTTGATGTGGAACTGGATAGTGATCGATAAGTTCCTTGCCGTGGGGAATTGTAACAATTCAAGGTAGAAGTAGGCATGAAACTTGGTTTGGGAAGACTGTAAAGGTTGAGAACACTTCAAGTAGAAAAGATTTAGGGAACAAATTAGTGATGTTCAAATCAAACAACACTCAGGAGAATGATACATATACTGTTTATACAACTTTGGATCAAATACGTTGCTGTGAGCATACTGTTCTTGATCGATGATTATCACATGCTGTTTAGGGTACTACCATACACTGAAAAATTGAAAGATATTTTGTGAGTACAATTGGTCGGAAGCCATCCACAAAGTCATTATTAGCAATTTCAAGAGCCTGCATGAAAGCATAACGCAACGGAATTCTAAAGCTAGGAGACAAGCTTGTTGATATATTGTGTTGGTTGCACATTGGCACTGAATGTTAGTATATTAAGCATTGTTTCTTCAAACTAGTTAAGTTTGTTGATATTTGTATATTCAATGCTAAAGTATAACTTCTTAATTCATTATCACTACATAATCTACAGATGTGGCTGTACGAGCATCTAAAATTTGTTGTACCTATATTTCTTGATTCTTTGCCTCTTTTCAAGAAGTGGGTAAATGTGTGGAAAGTTAATTATGAGTTGAAAATTGTTTCAGCTAATCAGGTGAATAGATTTTATTACATATAAATTTACAGATCAGTTTCTACTACGTTTGATGGTACTTACTACATGCTTGTGAATTGTTACATGTAAGTGTTGGCCTCCATTTGTGAGAAGGTTGTTGTTGGAAGGAATATATTTGTGAAGGTGGATGTCGACATGAAGAATGACTTAGATAACGTTGGGTGATGTTTATGGAAAAACAGATTATTTTTATAAATAATTTTTTTTTAAAAGTTAATCTTCACAATTTTTTATAATCAACGAATTTAAAAGTTTTTATGCACAAATAAAGAACTGGTGTATTGAAATAATCTAGCGTAAAAAAATTATTTGATTTAAATTTTCAAAAATAAACATTTCTTTTCATAAATTAATTCTAATAATCGTTACCAAACAAATCTTTAAGCATGTACGTCTCGAAAATCGAGTGTAGTAAATTGAATGTGTGATATAAGTACTTCTCAATGTTAAACAGCAATGGAGCTGAAATTGCACGTACAAGCGATGGAGTGCAACTAGCAGTTGTTGGCTCTTGCAAGGAAGGACAAGATGATGTAGTACTTGTGGTTGTTAAGGCAAAAATGGATTTATTAGTGTAGGCTGCCTGTTGGATGGCGTTTGGGGGCTCCGACGAGGTGGAGAAGATGGAAATCCAAGGTATGTTCTCCAATTATCCTTTTCCTACGATTTCCACCTATATATATAGTGGAGTCATAATCCTCCACCTCCCTCCGCCCCCTCCCCCAATGACCCCTTATACATTAACGTCGGCCATTAATGCCAGTTATTATAACCATTAACATCATGGAAAAAACGGTTGACCGTTTCCTCCTCCCACATGTAATGGTGGTCTTCATTGACCATCAGCTCACATCTCCCACTTGGTGATGAAGACCATGTACAAATTCCATGCAAAGTGATGTTGACCTTCCACTTCCACTATTCGTGAAGTGTATAATTTCAATTTTCCACTCCCACTATTCATGAAAATGTTCTTCATTTTCATTATCTATGGAAACGTTCTTTAATTCCATTAAGTTCACAAACTTAATGAATATTTCTACTGTAATTCCCTTTGTCATAGGATCAGCAATCATATCAAATGTGGATATGTAATTCAGTTTTATTTTTCCACTCTTCACAATATCATGAATATAGTGATAATATATATTAATGTGTTGTCCTCTTGTTGTATTTCCTCCACTATGTACAAGACTTATTGCCGCTTGGTTATCACAGTACATTTCTATTGGACCATTTATCAAGTTGAGATTTAAATCATTTATAAATCTCCTGATCCAAACAGCATGTGATGCAGCTGCACTACAGGCAACATATTGAGCTTCCTGTGTGTATTTAATTACACACCCTTGCTTTTTACTTCCCCAAGATACAGCTACATCTACAAAGATGAATACATGTCCCGAAGTGGACTTCTCATCATCTTTGTCAACAACCAAATTGGCATCTGTATAACCAAGCAATTCAAAGCTCATCCGCTTGATAAGTTAACTTATGATGCAGAGTTCCTTTCACATATTTCATTATTCTTTTCACAGCTTCCCAATGTTTTGTTCTGGGATTACTTTCATACCTACTGACAACACTTACAACATATGCCAAGTCTGGCCGTATACACAACATAGCGTACATCAAACTTCCAACCACTTGGGCATAAGGTGCTCTTAAAGGTTCTTTCCACTTTCCAGGACATTGGTCTTTACTTAATCTTTTTCCAAAAACATATGGAGTAGGGGCTGAGGAGTAATTCTCCATTCCAAACCTTTTCAGCACTGTACATAGGTATCTTTCCTGATGTATATTCAGTATTCCAGATCCCCAATCTCTAAGGATCTGAATTCCAAGAACATAAGATGCTTCCCCTATGGCCTTCATCTCAAACCTTTTGCTAAGTTCTTCCTTTGTGTTGTTCAACATGTCAGTATCATTTCCAACAAGCAAAATATCATCCACATACAAGGACAATAAAATAAACTTGCTCCCACTTTTCCTAACATATACACAATAGTCTAACCTGTTTGAAACAAATCTCATTTTGACAATCACATCATGAAATTTATGATACCATTGTCTAGAGGCTTGTTTCAAACCATATATTGACTTATTTAATTTGCACACTTTGTGTTCATGTCCTTTTACCTGATATCTCTTAGGCTGTGACATATAAATTTCTTTCTACAAATCACCATTTAGAAATGCAATCTTACATCCATTTGATGTAATTCCAAATCCAAATGTGTAACGATAGCCAATATAATCCTTATAGATGGGAACTTAGCTATCGGAGAATACGTTTCTTGATAATCAATACCCAGTTTTTGTGTATAACCTTTAGCAATTAATCGGGCCTTATACTTATCAATAGACCCATCAACCTTCAGTTTTTTCTTAAATATCCATTTGCATCCTATGGCCTTTCTGTCACTAGGTAAATCACATAATTCCCATACATTTTTCTTTTCCATTAAATCAATTTCAACATTTATGGCCTCAAGCCATAAATCTTTTCCTTTGATTCAATAGCATCTTTATACTTCATGGGTTCCATGTGACTTTCCTCTATATCTGCTATCAAACATGAAGACTCACAAGAATACAAATGATAATCATTCATCCAAGCAGGTTGAGTCCTTATTCTTTTGTTGCTAATAGGCTCTATTGGTTCAATTCCATTTTGAGTGTGTTCATTTTGATCTACTTGTAACACCCCCGTGCTACACAACAGTATAAGAACTACCCAAACACAAATAAATGCAACCAAATAGCAGTATTAAAATAAATAAAGCTAACTACCCAGACCTGTGTGCGGCAAGTGTAGCTCGAAAGGTTGCACCAGGAAAGACTG
>JAMKQA010011068.1:0-12668 GCA_024699735.1 Posidonia australis
CATGTAAGTCCACAAGTATATATAATTGAATATTTCGCTTTAATAACTACTTGTCATATTTTCTTAAGTGATTATTTAACATTTAATCACATTTCATTTGTTATCATCAAAACGTATTAATAGATTTTTCCAACATCCTTGGTTGAGGTCGAAGCCGAGATACCTGAGGCTAAGGGACGTTGGGTCATGGAGGTATGAGACTCCTTGACTGTCGCCTCGAGGCTAAGGTTGAGGTGTCTTGTGGCATGACAAAGAGGTATGATACTCTTGCTGTCGCTGTGAGCACTGAGGCTCGGGTGTTGTCGGGTGTAGAGGTATGATACTCCCTCTTGAGCACCGTGTGTAGATGACGTCGTGAGGAGGTGTACCCTGTGGTGGTCATTGTAGGTGGGACACGTGCCCCGTAGCTGGTAGTGTCTTGAGAGACAGGACAGCCTTCCTAAGGAAGGGTTGGTTTTGTGAGGGTTCTCTAGGTAGGGAGAATCGCGGAACGATGATCACTCCTGCATAGGGTGGCTTTACCGTGGTAGTACAGAATGCCATGATCGCTCCTCGATGGACTGCTTGTGGCCAGAGTTTGGTTGCCTAGCGTCGAGCTTCCTGACTCACTATGTGTGGTTTTGGTCATTGAAGGCCTTTGCTTGTGGTTTTGGACTAGTAGAGCCCTGATTGTGGTTTTGGCCAATGTGGGCCTGGTTTGTGAGGTTTTGAGGAAATGGTTTACGAAATGAATTTAAAAGAAAATCAATTAAGGTTTTGTTTCCTGGAGTTTTTCTTGGGGTGCGTATTGGGTGACTTCTGTCACTCATGAGTTGTCCTTGTGTTTTTGGTTTGCAGATGCATGCATGCAGAGGTTTAGCGTAGTGTATATAATCCAGAGTTTCGTAGCCGTACACATGGGTTCCTGGTAATTTAATATCTTCTATTTAGCTTTAATTTTCCCGTAGTTTAAATTTTTTTAAATTATTGTAGAAAATTTGAAACGTGACAATTTATTGTACACATAGACTAATCTAGAATTTTGTTTATTTTAAAGGAAGGAAGACGCTATGTAACACGAGGATGAAGTTAGACGACACATTGTCGTTGATTTAGTGAACCGAGAACCCCACATCATATTGACATCCACATCTCCCCAAAGAAGCCTTGTTAGCCAGCATAGCAAATCGATAAGTGACAATTATAAAAGTTGTTGATGAACATGGAAACGTTAGCATCATTAAACTCCTAAATCAACATATCTACATTTACGTACAAAGTAGCAATATCTGGGATGATCCTCAATCAGACTCCACATGTCCAACACTTGGGTATTCTTTTATCTTTACTTTCTCTCTATATTAAATGTTGTGAGGACAATTCATTTTAAGTTTATAATAAGTATTTTTAAGTATTTTTAGGTACTATTTATACTCTAAAATATTTGTATTATGTTTATGTAGTATATTTTATTGTAATACATGTTTAGAAAGTGATCTAAATAGTTTTAGATGCATATTATTATTTATTTTAGCTTATCTTAAAATTTAAGTCGAAATTCGAAGTTTTTTCACTATTTTTGTGGATTATGGCAAATTTATCCCGTTACAACTAATAATTTCATTGATGTCAGATATATTTTTTATTTTTGCTGCATTGAAGTTTGGCACATAATCGACATTTAAAACTTTTGAATAACTCCATGCTGAAAAATGATGTCTTCCTCTTAAGTTACGTAAGGTTGAAGGCTTCTTTGCTCATTTTCAATTTTCAATTTTCAATTGGCTTTGAGACGGATACCAAAGTTTTAATATTAAATGAGTCCTCAAGGAGCCTGAACTACCGAGACATTTGCCATCAATTCTAAAAAAACTAAGTGTAAAAAAGACGCTAGATGTGAGAGGCAGTTTTGAGAGGCTACCTCAAATAATTCTTGGTTTCTCAAGAACTTCACGTGATGTGGGGACTCTGTTTCGCATTTCCAAATGTTTTGTGATAAATACCCAAACTTCAATGGTAGCGAGACCAACCAATAAGTTAGATTCTGATTTGAAATTAACGTAGAAATCCCAACCATTCTGATAGTGATTAGAAAGATTGAAAGAGCCAGACATTATTTGGTTATTAGATGATTTGACCAACTAAATCATACCTATTCTGCCCGATTATCCAGTAAAAAATGTATTACAGTTTTTAAACAAACTTCATACTTCATTACATGTACCCTGGGGGATGTGTAAACTTTAATTTTCTTCATACTTGATCGTAGTTGCCATGCTTGCGTTGCGTTCACTTTGACGTTTAAGATCAACGACCACATCTGATGCTTTGGGTGCGAGGATTGCCATCAGGATGTAACATGGTTGAAAAATTGCCACTGATTGACATTTATTACCAGGATCTTATGTATGGCATCATGCCTTACAAAATGGTTTTACTGTTGATTCGTCATTGCCGTCAAAAACTATGTAGATGTCGTTGGATTAAATGTACCATATGTATGTACATTGGATAAAGGGGAGTAATCGTATTCCACATGGGTAGGGTTGGTAATAGATCGAACCCAAGACCTGTGGGTCTGGACTCGTAAAGTATGGATCTAGGTCTTGAAATGAGACCCATAGACACGTAGACTAGGACCCACTAGACCTGTTCATTTATTAGATAGGATCTAGGTCTAAAAATACTTAGACCTGTAGACCTGATTTGTATATAATATATTATAAGTTAAATTAAGGACTAATGTATAATATTTATACTATATATATATAATATATTATTCTACTCTCAAATCTCAATCTGTGATTCTCTCATTCATTGAATCATTTAAATAACTGAATCTCAGTTGAATGTCATTGTATTTAGTAAAATTTATTTGAATGTTGAATACGCATTTAAGATATATTAGATTTGAATCTTGAATGTGTATTTAGATATATTTATTTGAATAATTTGAATCATTGAAATCTCCTGTTTTCATTGAATCATTTGAATAATTGAATCTCAGGTTAAAAATAAGTTGAATGACCTATTAGATTCGAGACCCAGACCTAGATCCATTATCTTCATGGGTCTGGGTCCTAATTTTAAAACTTAGACCCAAACTTGGACCCAGACCTGTGAAAAAAGATGAGTCTGTGTCTGGATATAGGTAGACTCAACTCAGACTCGACCCGTTGCCACCCCTTCTCATGGATATCGTTTGTAGTAGAGTCTTTTGATTTTCACTAGTTGAGTGGTGGGGTCATCCCATTAGATTGGCGAACCACTTAACGTACTAAATTAGAGGCTACACTAGTGAGGATTGTTATTGTTTTTGCAAAGGAAAACCTGACTACATCCTACAAATTTTAATTTAAGTTAGATACTGAATACCAAGATTACCAAGCAATGAGATACTTGCAAATAGGAGATTAGTACTCCCTCTCAAATATGATTTTCTGCCCCAATTCTTTTATATATAATTTCTTTGTAGCTTTCCCTCTTTTTTTTAAAAAATATTATTATTTTATCTTATTCACAAATTTAAAAGTTAAAGGGACAATGTAAATTGCCCCTCTTATTTAAATTTGAATTTTATTATCATACATATTTTAAAAAAATTTAAAATTATCATGCAAAATTTACAAACAAAAACGTTAAAACTCCACGTGTCTCCATTACAACACCAAATCTTAAAAAAAAATCCTTTCCAAAAATTCTCCCTCCTCCCCTACGCCTCCTCCACCTCTAGCCCCCTCCTCCCCCACCTTCACCTTGCTAAGTCATTGCTCGCTTCATCCTTGTCGTAGCGTTGACATCGTCAACACTCCTTTCCCAACTTCTAGTAAATTGTGCCTCCCTTACCTCTAGTCCCATCCTCTCCTACCTTTGCTTCGCTACTTGCTCTATCTCTGTCGCGACATCGGTGTCACTGACACTCCCTCCCTAACTTTCGACAGTATCCTCCTCTCCATCGTCGTTGACATATTCTTTTTTTTTCCTATGAATTCATGGATCTTTCTTATCCTTTATCCCCAGGTAATTAAGTTCTCTTTCTCTTTGAACGAACATTCTTGACTATGAAGCTTGTTAAAACCTAACTTCGTAATAAAATGGAAGATATGTTTCTTATAAATTGTTTGGATATTTATATTAAAAAAAAAATTACCAAGAACATTAGTATTACTACCTTGATTGAAAATTTTAGTATCATGGGTGAGTGAAGGATTCAATTTCAATGAAGATTGAAATTAGTTTAGATTTATGATTTTATTCTTTTGTAAATATCCATATTTAGATATATTTTTGGCTATTTTATCAAAGATTAAAATTTATTTTTGGATTTGCTTTTGCAAATATCCATGTTTTCAAACAATTGAATATTATATTTAGTAACATATATAATGTAAAGGATGTTTATATGTCACTATGGTAGAAAATGATAGTATCTTCCCCTTTTGGATTCTCTGATTCTCATATTTGTTGTTTTGCATGATATTATTGCAGGAAAAAATGCAGCTGTCTTCATCAACAGAAGACGTTATCAACAGTGACATCTTCATGAGGTGACCTGAGATTGATGTTTTGAAATATATTTGAGATTCTTGACATGAACTGGAGGCAGTCAAATAGCTATTTGAGAGATATAGAGTAGGTGGCAGCTTCCCTGGAAGGATTCAATTTATGTATTCATATAGAGTAGATGGGACACGATAAGGACTTCAATGAGCCTGGTTGGAAGATCATGTGATGTGGGGACAAGTAAGTAATTACCGTGGATGTTCGAAAGGGGAAAACAGTGATGACAGCAAGATTATAACAAAGATGACTTGCTTCTTTTGGCTAAGTACCATAGACAAATGTTGAGCTGGGTATTGTCCTCCTTTCATATGCTGCAGTTAATTGTCAGAGCATTATTTTGATGATAAAATGATCTAGTCAATACCCATCCGTTCAGGATTCAGTCTTCCTGTTCCTTTTACAGGAGACTCTTTCCCTGAGACTTGCAGTGTCTTGATAAGTATGTCCCTGTGCCTAACTTTGACACTTTCTACCAGTGCGGAACTGTCTGTGGTGAGAGGTTGTCTGCCTCCATCAAGTGACCGTACTATAACGTCTTTTGGATTTTCATTTTCTTGTTCTTTTGGAAAGAATTGCTAGCATGATTTATTGTTGTGGACATTTGAGACGGGTCACATTTTCTTATTTATCCTCCCTTCGTTGAAACCTGAAACCTGTAAGGCTGTAACTTTGTTGATACCTGCATTTCAGTATAAGCCATTGGACCTTGGCTACATCTATGAAGTTCTCTCTCTCTCTATGTTTCCCCTTATTCCCCCTCTTCTTCTTCTTGTTCTCTTTTGGCAGTCGATTGGCTTATTGCCAATTTGATCTTATTGGAGTTCAATTGCTTGGTCCAACCCCATGTAATGGAGGACACTTAATTATTGTTGTTGTTGTTTGAACGTAATTTGTGCATTACTAAATTAGGAGAAATATTATTTTATAATGGATATTCTTATTGGCTTCAGATGGTAAGAAAGGTTAAAAAGTGAGAACAAGAGCTACTGTCAGGACTAACCTTCAAGCTCCTACCTTCCAGTTCTTGATAACGTCATCAGAGAGATAAGAGACATTCAGCTTCCAGTCTAACAGTGTTCAGATCGTTACGGTTGGACTGAAGTTGAATCCTTTCAGAACATTTTATCAATTGATTTCGTGAACAAGTTACTTCAGATTTTCTGGTAAAAACTTTATATCAAATTACATTTCTCTTCTATCATAGGATGATAGGATATTCTTTCTTACAGTGACGTCAATTCAGTGATCCTTCAAAGATAGACCGCACTTGTCAGGTCATTGTCGATATAGAAACAAAAAAAAATTGTTAAAGTCGCTTCTTCAAGCCTTTCATTCATTGGTAATGGTAATTCTTTATTAAACGTTTGAAGAAATGGTCTTAACTTTCCCAGAGATAAGGAATTGTTTTGGACGATTGCAAGAAAATATCAAGTTGTAAAGCCCACTGGATTTGATAGGAGCCTATTAGGGCACTGCAAGAAGAAGACATGAATCTGCATGGTTGGGCCCAACAACACATGGTCAGGAAACCATAATAAATTAATAACTCTCCAAGGACAAAAACCAAATAACGCGTGTCATTTCAAACGATTCACGTAATTTCTCATATTTTAGTATTGATTTGACAAACGATAAACTATTCAAATAGATTTTGCTGTGACATGTATATCAAGGCAAATCTTCCTCAAGGAATGAACACAAAATTGCTGGTCATGAGATTGGGTTCAAACTTTGTGGAAAACATATTTCAAAGCAAAATCGAATTTACAAACTTCTTTCACGCTGGAACAAAACCATTGTGACTGAAAATGACCAAACTAGTTTTTCTTTACACATAAAAGTTTGTGAAGGAAATGTGTCTAAAATTTGGTAAGCCGGTAATGTCTGTCTAAAATTGTTATTAGAAAAGTTGTCAAAATATGTGGTTGATAGATGTTTGTTTTTTTTTATATGTATGACCTTAATAATCGGTAATGTGGTTGATTTTAACCAACAAAAGGTTCTAATCTACTCTTTTTAAAAATATTTGACAATAATTTAATTTACATAGTGCACAGCTAATAAACTGTGCGTGAAGGATACCTATAGTTATAATATGTGTAGGAAAAAGATAAAAAGAAAAGAAAAGAAAAAGAAATACATCAATTATTTATAAAGAATTCAAAGACCAATAATTGATATATAACCGTATTAGATGTCTACTGTTGTACAACTTGATTGGATTATTTAATTTAACATTGAAAATTCCAGTTTTAGAGCGACCGGAGTACAGTGGCACGGGGGTGGGAGCCTGTGAGAGGGACCTCATGCGGCAGCCGCAGCGTATATTTTGCCCTATTTTTATCTTTTTGAGTTATCCTGGACTGTTTTTCAGTTTTTTTTTTTAAGATGATGGTTGATAGATCGTGTGTTAACTAAAGGCTCCACGTTTTACATGAGATGTTTTCAAGGGAAAAAGGAATCCGTCTTGAGTTTGCCGACATGCCCGAGTCTGTGTGCTTCCTCCTCTTCACTCCACACAATTGAGACTGTGTGCTTCCTCCTCTTCACTCCACACAATTGAGTCTGTGTGCTTCCTTCCCTTCAATCCACTGCGTCCAATAACCGCACAATTGCATGACTCTCTCTCTCTCTCTCTCATATTCATGAATGCTCTGATGTGCAAAGTTCGGCATGGAATGGGCAATGATGCATGGTTGAATGTCACATCTTAAGAACAGAACAGCTGCTTTTCTTTCATTATTACACATGGAGTACAGCTCGGTGAGTTCGTGTTGCACTTTCCCTCACCTTGCATTATTAGTCCTGTCGTTTGCGGGACATGGAGGAAATTTCTTCATATCTCATCAGTGTTTGATGGGGAGTAAAAGATCGATGTCTCTCACTCTCTTGCTATATAAAGGATGCATGGGTGCAAGTCCTCCTCTCAAATCACAAGGTTTAATTGGAAGGAAGGAAGAGGCCATCCATCCACAGATCCACTTGCGTGCTCTCATCAGGGTTCATGGAAGAAGAGAGAGAGTACAGCCTCTCCTCCCTTGTTTTCAGACATATACGAAGTAATGTGTTTGGATTGGTGGAGGCTGTACCCTCTCTCTTCTTCTCTTTGCCTGTGATGAATGAAAGTCATTTGTCTGAGACAGGTTCTGTCTGTCTTCAAATCTTTCATGTATCTTCCATATCTCCACTACATAATTTAGTAAGAAGAAAGTATATAGTTTGACTGTGTTGTTCTTTTCTTTGATATAAAGTCACACTAATTTTCATGATTTATACTCAAGGAACTGAACTATTCATATGTGGGTTTTTGCGAGATAGATTCTTTCTTCAAAGTTCCACTTATGAGGTGAAGTTTGAACTACAGATGTTGTTCTTTCCCTACTACTTAAGATTATAGTTAGTATGAATCTTATACAACAGATTAGGCTTTGAATTGCCATGAGAGACGCAAGGCAAGAAAAAGATTGGCGGCCACAAACTACTTACTAATTTATCTACTTAAATCATACTCCCATCTTCCAGGTCAATTACTTAATCATTGCTATTCTCAGGAGGAGGTGCATAAATAATGTGCTACTGCTTGCTCTCTAGTTAAGAGTACCGCTTTTTATCAGATAATTCTAGATATTTTACATTGATTAATTAGATTTCTAAGCTTGTCAAGAACATTCTTTTTCTATGGCTGTTACGGAGGCACAGTTCAAGCAATGAAAAGCTTTATCAAAGTACCGACGATGCCAAGACAGACATTTCTTTTCTTAACCTGTTTCTTTTGTTTTGGTTAAGGAGGCAAAAAGAGGCATGAAGTATGACTAGTGAGCAAAATTACAAAATTTTCTTTCCTCGTAATTTTATGAAGATTAACAATCTTCTCAGTTAGTTGACAGATTTGCTTTCCTCATAATTTTATGAAGATATCCTCCAAAATTACAAATTTCCTTTTCTTCTCATTTTTAGAACGAAAACATTCCATTGCTTATCTTGACTGGTGAGATATTTTTTTCATATAACTCTAATTGCTTAATCTTTACTCGATCTTCTAATATCCTGAGCAAGAATATTGTTCTGACCTTTGGTTCAAGAAGCAGTAGCCCATTAAAGAAAGTGAGGCTCTTCAAATATGGCAGATAATTATAAAATGCCTACATGATGATAGAAACTTACCTGCAGATATGACAAGCTTCTGACCAGCGTAATCAAGCCATATTATGCACGTGCTCAAAGCAAATCCAGCACACGTGAGCATGTGGAGATTGTAACTCGATGAAAACATTGATTTGGTTGTTACATGGGTTTTTTTCCCAAGTTGAGTTGTACTGCACCATTTAGTTAGTTCAAAGGGCTTTATTTATAGGAAAATTTATTGATCTTCCCTTCTTTGAGCATTCCTTTAAACTCCTCATTGAATAGTCCACTTTATTTTTCTCCACCACTCCATCAGTTGCCGTTTAGAAAAATCCTAATTTCCATCCACTGCCTTACATGTTTGATTGAAGTACCAATAATGCCCCCTTATTATTGTTATACTTTACCAAATGAGACAAGACTTCTGCTAATGTCCATTGTGGACGTTCACATATGAAAGCTTCAGGACAGAACGTTTGCGAATATCCAAAATGGACATCCGTCGTAGTGTTTTGGACATCCATCGCAGTGTTATAAACTTTACCAAATGAGAACCAACACTTTATCGATCCAAGTAGTCACTTGATCAAATCCCTACATCATCATCTCCACCCTCTTTACCGTCAACTCACATCTACTTTGGCACCATTCCTCTCAGATCGTCCCTGCGTTCCTCGCCACAAATCAACATCCTCCGCACCACCATTTCTCTCAGATCGTCCCTACCTACTTCACTACAGACTCGCATCTTCCCTGCCACCAATCTATGCTGATCGTCCCTACCCTTGTCATTATCGATCCGCATCTGTTGCTACCAACATCACCATCGTCTTCTGTATGCTCGACGTCGGCATAGAACACATATAGATCTATAATCTAAGATAAAGTTTGAATTTTTTTTTCTTCTTTATGTTGCTCTTCATGAAATGTTGTGTTTTTCATTTCTTCGGATTCCAAACTTCCGATTGATGTAATGACATTCAAAAGTAAGAACTAAAGTGCATCTTCATAGGTTATAGCCTATAATCTCAATACAACATATTGAAATCATTGTTTTCCTTTTTATTTGATTACAAACTTGAAATAAAGTTGTTATTCATTTTTTATGGTTTAAATGTAGATGTCGTCACATTCAGATAAGTCTGTTCCTCCTAATCCAAATACCACAGTTTCAATTAAAGCTCCTAAAAAACCATGTCCTATAAAAGGAAAGAGAGTTGTCGAAGATAAGCAAATTCAAACAGCATGCTATCCCAACTATATAGTATTATTAAAGAAAATTAGGAGCTTATTACATAATGAGTACTTGTCATTGATCGATAGAATACCTTTCACCCATTTCTTTCATTTAGGAAGGCAATTTGAGATGGACACTCGTCTTGTCCATTATATAATTGGCCATTTTAATGAAAGAAAAAATATGTTCGAATTTGTAAGGAAATATGTAAAATGTAATCTAAAAGATTTTGCTTTGATATTAAGTCCTCCTTTGAATGGTATTGAAGGTAGAATAATATATTAATGCATATGAAGGAGTATAGGTCATCAATATTTTGAGGAAGGTATCTTCTCAAGGAATAGGAAGATTGTTTAAAAAAGTCATTTTTGAAAAAGTGAAAGACTTATTGGAAGATAAAAATAGTGATAATATGGAAGGAGTTGTCAAGTTGTCAATTTTATATTTATTTGCAAACATCCTATTCTTGCAGACCAACAACTCAATAAATATAAGAATGTGTTATTATGTTGATAATTTAGATGAGTTATGGAGCTATGGTTGGGGAAATGTTGTATATGACTACATCATTTCTTATATCGGCAAGAAAGTAATTCAAGTTAGAAACAATGATAGCAACTCCAAGAATATCAGAGGATGTACCTACGCTTTGATGGTAATTTTTTACTGTTGTTAATTCAATTAATTCCTCACATGATAACATTTTTTAATTGACTATTTTCACGTGAATTTAATAGGATTGTTTTTTTAGATTACCAGCATAGCTAATGGTGCAAGCACTGAAAGAACTCTAATGGCCACGATGTTTCATCTATAGATACACATAAGGTTAGTTATAATATCTATTCAATTACAAATTATTTCTAAAATATAATCTTACTTGCTTCTTACATTGTGTTTTAGGTGATTATCACTCCATTGGTTATAGAGGACAATGAGACATGGATTTTATCAATAAAGCCAATGGATGACAAACTCCAATACTAGATTTAACATGTCAAGGCAACATGTGAAGGAGATATAAAAGTTTGGGGTCCCATTAAGAAACCTATTAATGGAAAGCAAAAAAATGGAAATTCGTTGAAGGATAATAAGAATAAGATGGCTAATGAAGAAGACCAAAAGAACAATAAAGGAAAAAAAGTGGTTGCCGAATCATCTGGTACACCTATTCATATTGGGGATACACAATTATCTCTTCATGCAAAGTATATTATATTAGAAGAGAAGTATGAAACAACATTGCTCACCATCAACCACTTGAATGTGAAATTGGAGGCAAAGAAAGCAAAGATTGAGTTACAGGAGAGAAGAAACCAATGCTTGGTTGCAGAATTAGAGAGGAGACTTGGTGAGCTGTAGATAGTAAGTTACCTTTACTAATGTGCCTTATCTACATGTTTTCCTATATGCATTTATAGAATGATTGCAAATGTTGTATGTGAATTAGTAGAAAATCAAGAAAAAGATAAGGAAGAAGTGAAAGGGACAACATCAGGGGACAAAGAGACACAAAAAGCACAAGTCAGTCTAAGTCAAGGACAAAAAGAATTTACCAAAGAAGATGCGGAAGAGAGACAAGGGAGGGAAGAAGCTTTCCTACATGTGAAGATAGAAATGAAGGTAAAAAGTGAAATTATTCTTGATTTTCATTTTTACAGTGCAAATGTGAATGTAGAATCAATTCTGAAGGAACATATCATTTGTATTTATCTATAGAAAAACATGAAGAAGATGGTCAAAAGGAAGAATTGTCATGTGAAGAACAACAAAGAAGGAAGCTAAACTTTATCAATGTTACATTTTCAACTGCATGATTTGAACTTGTGTTGATAGGTTTAATTTTATAAAAATACAATGTATTTATTTCTCCAAATTCCTAGAAGAAACACAAGAAGATGTAGGCATGAGACGAGAGAGGGAAGAGGCATCATTATGTGAATACTACAGTGAAGATATTAAATTTCTAGGTTGTTGTTTTTTGTCATTTTATTAGTCGAAGTTTATAAACGTGACTATTAATGATTTGAGTAATTATACATTTTACAATTGTTCTTATATAGAACATGAAGAAAGACAAATGTCTACAATAAATAAATTAAAACTCTTGAATGTTGAAATCATTTTTTAAATGCAATTGTTTTTGTTCCTTCTCTTTATGGTAAGATTAAAAATGTCATTTTTGTTTATCTATAGGGAAACATCATGAAGATGAACAAGTGAAGTATGAGGTATTTTCAAGTGAAGGACAACAAAAGAATGATGTTGCCTAATTTCAACTAAAATGTAAGTCAATGTTGCCTAATTTCAACTTCCCAACAACATGGTTTGGACTTATATTTGCTGCATCAAAGTTAATAGTTGATCATGTATAATTATCATTCAAAAATGAGTATGTAATTACCATTCAACCACAAGTAATTTTTTTTTCAAAAACGTAAATTAAATAAGTTACAATCAAAAGTAACTAACTAAATACCTAAATAATAAAATTATGTCAAAGATGACAAGTTAACAATCGTACTATAAAGACGGACATTTTTTTTAGAAAAACGACTTTTTTTAAAGTTAAAATGGCAGTTTAAACGAACCAGATCCACTTTAAGTCCATCTATTTAAAAGACAATGTAAGTGCAAAATGAAACATCCATTTTTTCTATTTTTGGAACAGTGATTGTAACTAGCATATTTTTTCGTCATGTGAAGCTTTGGTGTTAAAATAGTTCTATTTTCGTCTTGTGAAAGTTAGTTGTTCCTTTGCAAG
>JAMKQA010011069.1:0-16322 GCA_024699735.1 Posidonia australis
TTTTTTGTAAAAACTTTGAATGTGAAATCTTATAATGTATAATGGAATGGAATTTAAATGTCATTGAATGTGTGTGAAATCTTTATGAAATCTGTATGTGTGTTGAATGTATTTGAATGTCATTGTTACAGGTATTTGAATGTTATTGTAACAGGTATTTCAATGGAATTTTAAATATTTTTTTTTACTGCCCAGTATTCGCCAGGACATAGCGAGGATATGTCCTCGCCAATATAACGATAACTGGCGAGCACTTAGCGAACACTTTGCGAGGAACTGTCCTTGCTAACACTGCAGCGACCATACAGTCGCATTATATTTAGCGAGCACTTACCGAGGATTTAGCGAGGAGTTACAAGGAGAAGGTGAGGACTTTACGAGGACATATTTCCTCGTAATGTCCTCACTCGTTATAAACGAGCACATTGCGAGGATAAATTCTCGCAGTATTGTTTTAACGATGTACGTATCTACGAAGACAATTATTCCTCGCAAAGTCCTCGTTATACTGTCTAGCGTGGAGTTTGTGAGGAATTTGCGAGGAATATTGTTCTCGCTAAACGTCGATTTTCTTGTAGTGTGAGTCATCAATTCATTTATCAATACAAGCAATTGAATACATCTTAAAACACCTTTTAATCTCAACCGTATGATAAAATACTAATTGTAATAAATGAATGACTTTACATAATAAAGGTGAGTACGAGGCTCACCCTCCGTTGTCATCTACTCTGCCTCGCCACTCTCTCCACCACCTCTATGACTCACCGCCCTCCCCTCCATCGTACTGCTATTTTCTTCACTATCATCGTAAAACCATATCCACAAATCTCAAATACTAAAACTAAAACATTAAATCGTAGTAACACTGAAACTAAAATAGGGAAAAGTAGTAAACCTAAACTAAAATAAGAAAAAAAAATAACACTAAAAAAAACAAAGAAGTGTGAAGTTGAAACTAAAAAAGAAAAATGTCACGAATAAAAAAAATAGGATTTCTATTAGAACACGAAAAATGATCAGTAAAAAAACAATTATTATAAGGTCATAAGTTTCAACTTTATTAGCAATGCCTATAACTAGATTTCAATTTAATATAATTATTATGTTGCCATGTGAGCCATAAATATCTATCACTACCACTATTATCATTGATATTTTTGTAAGTATGTTGGTGAGACTAATTGCATGACAATCCATGTTTCAAAATGATATAAATGCTCACATTTAATGTTAATATGTCCACATTAACTAACTTAGCAGTTATTATGTTGTTATTAAATGTAAACAATAAATGTCCACATTGTAACATTTACAATAATTACATATGTGAAAAAGAATCAAAACCAAGGTCACTAACTTTAACTACAAAAAAAAGTATTAGCCATGTGAATAAGATGCAGCCTTTCTTCATCAAAACCAAGGCTACTAACTTGAAACACAAAAAAAGTATTGTTGATTCAACAATACATGCAATTAAGCATATCCACATATCTCAAATACTAAAACTAAAACAGTAAAACATAGTAACACTGAAACTAAAATAAGGAAAAGTAGTAAACAAAAAACTAAAATAAGAAAAAAAATATAACACTAAAAAAACAAAGAAGTGTGAAATTGAAACTAAAACTAAAACTAAAAAACAAAAATGTCACAAATAAGAAAAAACTAGAATTTCTATTGGAACACGAAAAATGACCAACAAAAAAACAATTATTATAAAGTCATAAGTTTCAACGTTATTAGCAATGGCTATAACTAGATTTCAATTTAATATAATTATTATGTTGTCATGTGAGCCATTGATATCTATCACTACCACTATTATCATTGATATTTTTATAAGTATGTTGGTGAGACTACTTGCATGACAATCTATGTTTCAAAATGGTATAAATGCCCACATTTAATGTTAATATATTCACATTAACTAACTTAGTAGTTATTATCTTGTTATTAAATGTAAACAATAAATGTCCACATTGTAACAATAACATATAAAGTATTAATATGTGTGGAATGTCAAAAGATACACATGAATCTTCTAGCAGTAATACTTGTTGGAAACATAACTACAATAGATATCAAGTCATTTAACATATAACATGTATTTTGTCCAACATGTAACAATAACACTTCATGATTACGAGTGTAAACATCCAATGTCTACTTTATTGGGAAAATAAATATGACCAGTTACGTCACTTGAGACAATGTGCAAATTTACATCAAATCGAAGAAAAAGGAAATCTACACTAATAAACAATTCTTTACACATCAATACAACCAACACATACAAAAAAATATTAAAAATAGAAACAAATATAAGCCATTTAAAAGAAAATGGACAATAGTAGATAATGATCCTCACATTCTAAAAGTGAGGCCGTGTCTGATAAATTGATTATATATATATATATATATGATTCAATTAAAAATCTATATTTTTCAATTAAAAATAATGATTTTACTCCCCTCCATGTCCACCTCGATTGACCCATCACCAGAATCAACAACAGTAGGTCTGAAATCACTCGGGAACACCTTAATCGAGCCCTGTGCAACATCTACAAGAGCCATCCCCTGTAGCACATACTCATCAACCTGAGACCCGTCGGCGGCATTCTTGGCCTCGAGGGAGCCGAAGGAGGCGTCCGTGTGGCACTAGGGAGAATGGGTCGGTGTCAAAATGACGAACGGCGAGTCCGATGGCTTGGATCCAAGGGAGACGTTGGTGGTCCATGCAAGAGCGTCCACACCTCTAATCGACATCAAAACGATGGACGACGAGTTCGATGGCTTGGATCCAGGGGAGACGATGGTGGTTCAGGCAAGAGCATCCAAACCTTTGATCTCTCGATCTCACATATTTGCTCGCGTCCACGCTCCCAATCTCCATCACAACAATGAGGAGGAATCTTCGATGACAGGATCTCCAGTGGTGGCAGCTCGTAGGGAAGGGGCAAGGCAGCTCTCGTGTGGGAAGGGGTGGGGAGTTGTTAGGTTTTTAGGTGGCACTGTGGGGGTGGGTTGGTTTAAGAGGGGAGAGGGGGGTTTTAATGGTTTTTAATTTTTGAATTTCAAAAAATAAAAACCAGAATCCAAATTTTTGTAGGTACAAAAGTTGTTTGTGTGTATGTGTATTAGCATTTATACAAAAAATAAACATATCGTATACATGTATTTATCCGGATAACTTTGCGGAATAACTCCTATTCTAGATTTATTTCAATTAATTGTTAAGATCACTTTAATTAATTGTGCTAGATCATGATTTTCCTAAGAGCACTTTAATTAATTGTTAAGTACCAATTGCATGAAAAAATACAAAAAAATATTTAGATATTTGTTATTTTTAAATGAAGACAAAAATTTGCTATGAAAATATGGCATATAATAATTGCAACTATAAAATAAAACATGACTTTTGTGGTAAAGAAAAAATTTAGAGGGAATGTTTTGAAGCATTTTTTTTTTGCATATATGTGGGACTAAGTCCCACATTTGAGAAGTATAAAAACTTAGATGATTCTATTTCTAAGGAGTTTTAGTATTAATGTTTACAATAACATGGATTAGACATGAATGACTACACACACGTGTGCGGGAGCACACACACTGAGTCAGGCCGAGCTTGGACTTTCGGACTTAAGGAAATGGTCTCCACATACTTGTTGCACAAAATTATATTTGTTAATTAAGTTTAATTAAGGTCTTACTTAATTAATTACAATTAAACCTTACATAATTACATTTGGGCCTTTCAAATCTAGCCTCCAACGGGCGTGTAGAATGGGTATATGAGATGAAGGGGCGTCGATTTTGAGAAGGAAATTTTCCTTTCTCTTCTTTTGCACTTTCTCCTTCAATTTTCTATGCTCCGACGACTCTATGTGTCTGAAAATTGAGACTCTCTATGCTATTTTAATCAGAGACGACTAAGGTGTAGTCGCAGTATAAATGAGAATATAATACATTTTTCATCTATTGGATCATTTTATCCTAGGAGGAATAGCGTGGAATCCTACATACTAACATGAGAGTCGCTATTTTCTCTAAGACTAGTCCTTCGGGATGACTCAATCGGATGGTTTCTAACATTATATCTTTGTTTTGGTTTTTTCCCATGTATTGTTTGTTCCTATTTTTTCCTAGATCATATAGTATGACTATTAATAACATGTTAATAATCTCAATCCATATGTTTATACATATTATTTCACGTTTTATTCCAACATTTTTAGAGAAAATAACTTTGTTTAACATGTCTAGTATTGTCTCGATTAGATCTACGATAGACATGGCTGGAATGCCAGAGAAATTCTCTGATCCCCACTTCAACTGTTGGCAATAACGTATGAAGATTTGGTTAACTATGTTAGGGTTGCTATCATTTATAGAGTCTAACTATCCTGAGCCAAATACTTTTGACCCTAAGAGCGTAGAGAAAATTGGGGTACTCTAATGTGTGGAAGGAGAGGAATCAACTAACACATTGTTGTATACTATCAACACTATCTAATGTATTGTTTGATGTATACAATACCTTTTCCTTCACAACATCAAAGGCACTTTGGGGTACTCTAGATCAAAAATATAATAGTAAGGACCAAGGTTTGGAGAAGTATTATGTTGCTAAGCTTTTGAAGTATCAGATGGCAGAGGGCAAGTCGATGACTGAACAAGCTCATGAATTTTTATTTCTGTGTCATGACTTTCAAGAGGTAGATATGAAGCTTCCTGCAAAATTTATTGTTTTATCAATCATTGATAAATTTCCAAAGTTTTGAGAGGATTTCGGTCTAGATCTCAAGAATAAAAAGGGAAATTTCACACTTGATGATCTTATGATTGACACAGCAATACAGGAAGAACACAAGAGTCAGAAAATTGTGATGCTTGTGGAAAGTAACGTCCAAATCAATGTAACAGTTGGTAACAAGCCAAGTAAGGATTAAAAAAGAAAATCAAAAATAAAAATTAAAGCAAAGATCAATATCCAAAAAAAACCCAAGAACAAACCATGCTGGATTTGTGGTTAGGTTGGGCATTAGGCAAAGGAATATCCGTCCAAGAAAGCCAAGTTACTTGGGACTACTGATGGAGCGTTGGTCAACATGATGACCTCTACTTTTGAAAACAATGATAGGTATCTTACTATAAAACTTAAACTCTTTACTATTTATGAACCACATTACTAGATTGTAGACACTAGGGCTAATATACATATTTGTGATGACAAGTCTCTGTTTGTGTCTTATCAACTCGTTAGAGGGAGGACAATGATGCTTGGGAACCTAACGACTGTACATGTGAAAGGCGACAGTCATATGGAACTGAAGTTTCCTTCAGAGAAGGTTCTGACTTTACACAAAGTCAGACATGTTCCTACGATATGCCAAAACATCCTGAGTGGTCCTATATTAGTTAGAAAGGGTTTTTGGTTAGATCGTAAATGTAAATAGGTTGTTGTTTCACATTTAAGTACTAGTGTTTTTTTATGGAAACGTTATTTGTGTAATATCGAAGATTTGTTTAAACTTCATGTTGAAATATATGTTAATAATGTATGTGTGAATGATGATAATACTCAATCTATTGTTTATAATATTGAATTTTCTAATATTTGACATGAACGTTTAGAACATGTTAATTCTGATTCCCTAAAAGGAATGATGAATTTGAATCTTATTCCTAAAGTTGCCATTGAAAGAAAACATAAGTGTGAAATATATGTGCAGGCTAAACAACTTAGGAAACCTTTCCATGTAATTGATAAAAAATCAAGTATACTTGATTTAGTGCATACAGATGTTTGTGAATTTAATGGCATGATAACTAAAGATAAGGAATGTTTCTTCATGTTTATTGATGATTATAGTAAATACTGTTATGTTTATTTACTGAAAAGTAAAGATGAGGCTCTTAATACATTTTTAATTTATAAAAGTAAAGTTGAAATTCAATCTAGTAAGGTACTTAAAAGATTAAGATCTAATAGGGTAGAGAATATATGTCTAACATGTTTCAATAATACTGTCAAAGTGTCGGTATTGTACATGAAGTAACAGCTCTTTGTTCACCACAATCTAATGGGATAGCAGAACGGGAAAATAGAATCCTGACAGTTATGATAAATGATCTATTGTAAAGCTTTGGTTTACCTACTTATATGTGGGGGGAAGTTTTAAATACAACTTGCCTTATTTTGAGTAGAGTTCCCCATAATCATAATGAAAGTAGTCCTTTTGAGTTTAGAGAGGTCACAAGACAAGTCTTAAATATCTCAAAGTGTGGGGGTGTCTTATAAAAGTACTAATTCCAGAACACAAGAGAAAGAAATTGGGAACTAAAACAATAAATGCTATATTTTTGGGCTAATGTGGAAACTAGCTATGCCTATAATTTTTTAGTAATAAGATCTGATGTTTCAGACATAAATGTTAATATTATAATAGAATTCCGTGATTCAACAGTCTTTGAGAATGTATTTCCCACGAAGACAGGTGTTCTCCAAAGTATTTTCTATATAGATCCTACCTTTACTATGGTTCCATTCCCAACTATATGGAAATGATAACAAATGTGGGGGGGTGAACCTGATAGTGTTATTTCCAAACCAGGTCAGTCTATGGAAATAACTAAGCCTAGGAGAAGCAAGAGAGCTAGGATATCCAAAAACATTGAAAGTGACAAAGTCACTTCCAATGTTGATGATGATTCTATAACCTTCAAACAAGCTATGACTTCACCAAAAGCAAAGTTTTGGAAGGAGTGTGTCAACAGTGAAATTTAATCAATTGTCTTTAATGGGACATGGGAATTGATTAATTTATCTTCTGGATGTACAACTGTTGGGTGTAAATGGATTTTTAAGAAGAAACTAAATCTAGATGGAATAATCAATAAGTATAAAGTCAGATTGGTTGTCAAAAGGTTTACACAACGAGAGGGAATAAACATTTTTGATATAGACTATTTTGATATTTATCTATTCACCTGTTCCCGTATGACTACAAGGTACTTGTAGCACTAGCATTCATATATGATATCACCATACATCAAATGGGTGTAAAAACTGCATTTTTGCATCATAATTTTCAAGAGGAGATTTATGTGGATCAATTAGAAGGTTTTGTAGCTCAAGGGAATGGAAGAAATATCTATAAACTTGTAAAGTTTTTGTATGAACTTAAACAAGCTCCTAAATAGTGGCATGAAAAGTTTGATCAAATCATACTTTCTTTTAGCTTCAATGTTAATAAGTTTGATAAGTATGTCTATTGCAAAAGTATTGATGATGAATACATTGTTCTATGCTTGTATGTAAATGATACACTATTATTTGGATCTAACTTGAATATTATTAATGAGATAAAATCATTTTTATGTAGCAAGTTTGAAATAAAGAATACGAGTGTTACTGATGTGATTCTTGGGCTTAAAATCAATAGGTCAATTAATAATATAATTCTCTCTCAATCTCATTACGTTGAGAAAACATTGAAGAGATTCGGCTAAACTACATGTAGACCTGTAAAAACTCCATATGATTCTTCGAAACTTTTGTACAAGAATAAAAGTGGAATTCCTATGTCTCAATTAAGATACTCACAGATCAATGATAATTTGATGTATCTTGCAAATTGAATAAGACTAGATATTTCATTTGCGATATGTAAGTTAAGTAGATACACAAGCTGTCCAAATAGGACTCATTGGGAAGTTTTGGATAGAGTACTTAAGTACTTAAAGGGAATAATTTCCCTTAGGTTGCATTATGGAAAACATTCTTTTATCTTGGAAGGATATAATGATGCTAGCTGGAGAGCCAAGAACTTTAGAAGTAATGGGATTTCAAGGTATATATTTACTTTTGGTGGCAACTTAGTTGCCTAGAGGTTTAAGAAACAGACCATTTTGTCTCGATCTACATTTGAGGCAGAGTTATGTGCTTTGGATGAAACTAGGATGGAAGCTTAATGACTAAAGAGACTTATGTCTGATTTACCTATGATAAAGAAGCCTCTTCTTGCAATCTCAGTGCATTGTGATAGCATGACAACGATTGCTAAAATTAATAATTCCAAGTACAATAAAAAGCAAAAGAGACACATTCAAGTTAGACTAAAGTCTGTAAGGGAACTTATATCTAATGTAGTTATAGTTGTGGACTTTATTGGTATCAAAGATAACATAGCTGATCCTCTAACTGAGGGACTAGCTTTAACCTTAGTTTAGAAATATAAACTGGGGATGGGACTAAAACCCATTAGGAATTCACAGGCAGCAGCAATCCAACCTAACTAAATGGAGATCCCACACAGTAGGTTCAATGTGGTAGTAACAAGTTGTATTGTGAATATGTATGACATCTCAAATATATAATTATACTTGTGTATATGAGTGTTTGTCCCCTATAAGCATAGAAATGTCATGACTACAAGTTAGTAAGAGACTATTCTCTGAATGAGATCAAGTCTTATGATAGGATGCTAGCAATATATCCATGGAGATGTCCAACTAAATGATTGACATTGTGAGACCGCAATAGAGGAATTAGATTGCTCCTTGAAGTCAATCATGATTCAGAATGTGGATGTATGATCATTAACGCATCAAACCTAAAGATTATCACCATAGCCTTTGTCATGTTGTTACCAATAGACATCTTCACACCAAAGGTTCAGGTTTAAGACGCAAGTTCACCAAGTTCTTGTAAATGTATTATTAGCTAACTCAGGTAACGGTTCAAATCGAAAGGTACCATTATTGAAAGCATGACATGATAGTTGATTCTAGATAGTACGTTATACTTTGGACTTTGTGAAGGATTGTTGAACATTTAATTAATTAAGTTTAAGTTGGGCTTAATTAGACACATGATACTTGATTAAATAATGTTTATGTTAAGCCTATTACATTATCTTTATTAATAAAGTCTAAATATCTAGTGGTAAATCCAAAAGTGTAAGTTCAAGAGAGGGAAAATTTTGAAGGATATTTTTTGTGCATGTATGCAGAACTTTAGTCTTACATTGGAGAAGTGTAAAAACTTAAATGGTCATATTTCCAAGGAGTTCTAAAACAAGTATTCATAAGAACTTAGACTACGCATGAATGACCACATGCGCGCAAAGCCGCAACCGTGTGCATGCTGGCTGAACTCGAGCTCGGGCTTCGAGCTTGAGGGAATGGTCTTCAGGTACTTTTTACACAAAATTACATTGGTTAATTAAGTTTAATTAAGGTCTTATTTATTTAATTACATTGAGGCCTTTCAAAGCTGACCTCTAACGACCATGTAGAATGGGTATATGAGACGACGGGGCATCGGTTTTGATAAGGAATTTTTCCTTTCTCTTCTCTTACACTTTCCCCTTCCGTTCTCTACACTTTGACGACTTTGTGTGTCTCAAAATTGAGACTCTCTGTACTACTTCAATCAGAGGCAATTGAGGTGTGGTTACAGTATAGACGATAATACGGTACATTCTCTATTTACTAGATCGTTTTATCTTAAGAGGAATAACACGAAACCCTATGTATCGACATGAGGATCGTTATTTTCTCTAAGATTAGTCCTTCGAGATGACTCGATTAGATGGTTTCTAACATTATCTCTTTATTTTGATTTTATTCTATGAATTGTTTATTCGTATTTTTTCTTAGATCGTATGGTATGGATATTAATAACATGTTAATAATCTTAATCAATATGTTTATACATATTATTTCATATTTTATTCCAACACAATTAAACTTAGATAATTTGAGAAAATAAGGTTCGATAATAGTCCCTAATTAGTTGAGGAATGTCTATAAAAGAATATTGAGGTTGCTGCTTTCTGTAAAAAATATTGATCTACCATCTTTTCCATAGCTTATTAGTTCCAGCTTAGGTGTCTTAAGGTTGTTTGTTGGACTGAACTGCACTATTATCCGATCACATTTAAAAGAAAGAGGTCTTTAGTTCAAGATGAGGAGCAGAAAATCCCAACTATCTGATAAAAGCTGGGCCCGAAATCGAACATGTAAGCAAAGTCCATTGCTTAAATGCAGCCCACATTCAACAAAATAAGATACCACTTATCCATCTGTTAATTTGTCATTTAAGAATTAAGAGTCCCCGGCCCTCTGTGCATGATAAGCTCATCATTTCTGCGAATTGTTGCAGACTGCAATAGCATGTTCTCAAGAGCGAAGAAGACGGGATCCCTGCATGACATGTGGTCCAAGTAAATGATGAAGAAAACAGAAGGAAGACGTTTTGACTACAGATAGCCTATTATTGGTTTAACCGAAGAGCATCGGGCTTTTCATGCTTCCTTGAAGTTATCAAGTGCAGAAGTACAACGAACCAGGGAGTGAAAGAAGCGACGTTCCTCGATCTAATAGCTTAACATGTGAATCCTATGGTGCCCTTTCCAAAGCCAATGTCGCTGGAACCATCATATCAATGTCCATCTGTGCCCTAATCCTTTCTCTGAATCTGATTAACGGTTTCCAATTATTAATTAGCAAAGCAGTTGTTAGCAGTTACACATGGAATAATGTCAATTATCCTTGAAGCATCATAGCCGTTGACCATTCCCCGTTAACTTCGAATGTTAACCATCTTTTGATCTCCATTGCAGCAATGTCTGACAAATCTAACTTGACCCTACCCGATATATAAAACACAGATCGTTGTTAGTAAAACTTTCTCTTTGTATTATTTTAAAGCGCTAGGCTATCTAAACATGTTGTTCAGAATCTACCTCGGCAGATCTCCTCTGATATTGCGTGATTTTATAGAGAAATTTAATGCATACAAGATCTTGTTTGATATGTACCCACATGAGGTTGTGGACACCAACAAACCGTTTCTCCTGCTTAAACACACTAAACCATTCCTCGTAATCCATTGAGAGCGTGAGGAAAACTTCTCTACAAAAGCTTTCTCTGGTACCATAGAACATGGCTTGCATGTATCGATCTTTGGGAGGCACAGTTTAAGGTGGAGACATTTCCTGGTAGCTCTACTCAAACGATGTTGCCAAGTGCTCTTAAAAAGAACACCATTACCAATGAAATCTTCATGAGAACTGACTAGATTCTCTCTCTTTTTTACAAGCATCATGTCCCCTAACAACCTGCACGTTACTTGAGAGCATGAATATGATGTATGTGCCTCTTCGTACAAACTGCAGGAGGCATGATTCTTAATTAAAAGCTTCTGTTTGCCTCACCAGCTTCACCTGCAGCTAGAACATACGTCTGAAGAATCCCTAATGTCTATCGTGATCTTTTGGTTGTGTTGTATTGGAGCTGTGACTACACGCTTTCTGTAAAATCAAAGTTAATTGTACCGGAGCTCTCTATTTGTCATCAGAACTTCAAAGGTTTACTTGTAATTTGCCCTGCAAGAAAAAAGGACGTGTAATTTGCAGGTTTAGGTTGCTTCAAAATCACCTTTTGATCCGAACAAAAGTAGCTTTGAATCATAACTGGGATTATTAAGAAGTACTGTAAACGCGATATATAAATAGATTAGCTAGAAACACCTCAGGATTAATTATGAGAATATCTTAAACACAGCCACATGATTATTCAAAATATTCCTAACCAATTAAACATAGACCGAATAGTACTGCAATGTTCTTGGCCTCCATGCATGTATCCTACACCATAAAAACTAATTTAATGAACATCTTAGCCTTTAAGCCTGTGTCAATCCTTGAATCTTTTATTCTTTACTACTTAAAAACAAAGCATCCTTCGCAACAAATCCGAGACGTGCAGACAGATGTCACTTGAGCAGAGGATTGCCGGTTAACAGTCGATGGAAGCCTTAATCCTTCAGTCACAGAGCATAAGAAGATGTTTGCCTTGATATGAGATGTGGTTTATCGTGAACGTTAAGATCTGTGTTACGCTTAAAATTAAACACGTCCTTTCCTGATATACCTGGGATATTTAGTAAAAGTCAAGAAAGCACAACAAAGTAATCGAGATGAGCGAAATGCTTTTCTTGGGACGCATGCCATGAATTGAAACTAAATATATATATATATACAGTTGGCACAAGTGCTCATGTATTAGTTTTTTTTTTGCATATAAATCTTCCGTATATTTCTGTTTACAAATATATTCTTCTTAGACGACTATTTGTTCTCATACCCTCCTTAGCTAACAATTCTCTTTACACGTACTTCCCTGAACAATTAGCTGCAGTTATCATCTTATTGTTTCAACTTTTTAGACAAATTTATCGTCCGCTTCTCTTCCCAGTAACTTATTCATCCTCTTATTCTTCCTCCCGTCGTGTCACTCGTGATGGAGTAGAAGACGAAGAAGAGTGGATGAGAAAGAAGATGAGAGGAGAAAGGTAGTTTATTGGGATGGAAGAAGGAAGAAGGATAGGGTGGGAGGAAGGTTGATGGGTTCTCGCTCTCAAATGAGGTCGGGGTAAGAAAAAGATGATAAACATGGGGTGAAAATTGTCCATTTCTTTTAAATAATTGAATACCAACAACAGCTAATGCGTGCACATACTAAGTTCTTAGTTAAGGGATGTACGATGAGACGGGAGTTGCCCAATTCAACACTGGTTCTTCCTAATGTCTTATGTACGTACCAAATAATATGCAAGTTATTCATAATTTTGTATACATGCTATTAGCAATATTCCGTTCTCCAATCATGAGGAAAGGTTGTTGATTTCCTAATAGGGCGAAACTTTACAAACATAAAAAGCTTATTATATTAGCAATAAGGGTCTTAGGAAAATAACATACATGTGAATATCATACGAATGGATAGGGGCGAAGGGGTTTTAAAAAGGGTCGTTAAAAATTCACCACAATAAGAGCCTTGAACTTGACATGATAAATCTTTTAAAACTTGTAATTTGTCATGTCAAATGTGTATTTGTTAAGACAAATTGACACATAGTACACATTCATTTTCAAAACGTAATCCATGACATAATACTTGAAACTTTTCATTTTTTTTCAAACTTCTTCTAATTCGATTAATTCAAGATTTAATGATCATTTATTACAAATAAATTACTTTTTTACCACACTATAACTTTTCAACTTCTCAAAATTATTTCCATTCCATGTATGTAATGTTAGATTCTCGATATTTGTATCATTGATATTTTCCATTAATCATCATCCATGAACTTTATGCATATTACATCTTTTATATTACACAAATAGACCAATTCCAAATAATTACACGTCCTTTACTAATTTCCTTCTTTTGGTTTTTTATTCTCAACAGATTAGTTCTCAATGAAGTTTTAAATTTAGATGATTTTAAATAATATTAATCATTTATTTGTACCAATGGTGCATGTTTTTTAGAAATTCATGTTGTGCTAAAAAAATTCATATTATAATGATTTCTTTAATATTTCTAATATTGTCCCTTTGAAAATTGCTGAGTTAGCATGCCTATCAACTAAGGAACCTGGCCAAGGAAGTGATCGATACATAGTGTTTTAATCGACAAGACGCTGACGTAAAGGTCGACGAGGTCTCGACACGAGCAGAATCAAGGCAAGCTTGAGAAAGGAAAGAAAGGACAGTCTGCGGGCCTCTCTGATACCTAAGTAAATGATGATAAGGGTGGAGATCAACTTTTTGGGTATAAGAGAAAGTTAATGCATACCTAGGTGTGTATGTGGTGGAGTATTTATAGCTCATTAGGAGTAGGTGAGCTTTGCGAATCGGGCTCAATCTAGTGGGCCTAGATTAGGCCCACTATTGCAATATGACCAACTAGGTTGTCGAGCAAGATGACTTGTTAATAAGCCTAATGGAGCTAATTGGGGGCTCATATCGATTCCATAAAATAAATATATTTTTAAAATTATAAAATATATGGTAATAATGTTAATATCAAATAATATTTGGAGACCTTTAACTTCTAGTTCATTTACTTTTATAATGTTTACAAAAGTTTATTTTAAATAAGTTAATAATTAATGTCAAGTTTAATTAAACATGCTCCTATATTTTCATATTATATTTGAAAATGTATTTATAGACACTACAAATAAAATTAGAAAATAATATTTCATAATTTATGTTTTACAATTTTGTTATTAGGAATGTACAGTTGACAGGTGCATTACACATATTTGATCCGATTCACTAATATATTATAGTTATCATTTATAATAAAGCCAAATGGACTTCTATAATTCTAAATCCTATTACAACATTATTCGTTATAATCTCTCCATTACCAAAAAATTGTAATATTAATTTTTTCACACATGAATCCATGATCAAATATCTGAGTCTTGTATGACCGGTAATATTTGTAGTACAGCTAGGCGAAGCGTCAAATACCTGCGTCTCTCTCCAAAAGTTAGAGGTTCCATGTTTAAAGCCTAGTTTGCTTGTACAATTGTACTATCTTGAAATGCTAACTATATTAAAACCAATAGACGATATTGAGTTTCTCATGACTTTGTATTACTACTGACAGTGAAATACACATGCAACAATTCACACAATCATTTGTAGTAATATGTTTTTAAGATCTGACTTTGGATCTTGCTTCCTTAACTACTTCCTTAACTGCTTCCTTAGCAGATCAAACTTTGCCCTGGCTGTGCTGTGATCGACCATCTAGCTCACAGCGATTTATGCCCCTTTTGGGGCATTTTCTAGCGCTTCAAATTAGATATGATATTCCGACTCCTTCGTATATTTTTTACTGGCCTATGTAGCTATTTTTTAGTTGGTTTTGCAATCTTGCATGCTGTTATCTGTGTGATAATATGTGTATTGATTTTCCTTCAAGTGATCATAGTTTCTCAGTTTATTTTTACTCTGATTCATCTCGATCTTGCTATAATATGTGTGAGAAAAAAAGCCCGACTTTCAGAGATTTATCATCTCGTGATATGGGTTTCAACAAAGATTTTGATTCTTTGATGGTTTTTTGCTTGCCGGAAGTCGATGCTATTTTTTATCCCTCTGATAAACTGGTTAGTGTCTCGTCATCTTTGACTCTAGCGCCTCCCCCGTCGATTGATGAACGATGGGTCCCCGGTCAGTCTACCTTCTTGGGGGAGAGGGGGGAGTTCCCTGGACTCTGACAATCTTTCGACGTATACTGTAGCAACCTCAAGCTCTGTATGGAATTACTCTGTATATAATCCATCGAATTTTTACGTATTTAATGCGTCTACTCTTTCTTCTCCTGGGGAATCTTCCTGCAATAATCCAAGGTTTTTGATGGAAAATACGGCTAATTGCAATAAAAATCTTGATTTTGAAATGACGAATCGTTTGGGTTACCTAAGTGAAGTTGGCTCCTCTAACACAATAAATGCCCACCACCTTTCTGTCTTTCCTGATAATAATGATCTTTTGGTAACTCGTGTTATTAACATTAAATTAAAATCTTTTTCTTCGGATACATGTGAGCCTTCTACCATATCGAAGATAATCTTTGACACAGAGATATGTTTTGACACGCGTGACCTGTACTGTAGATCTTCTCCTACCTCTTCCCTTATTGGCTCACGATTTTCTGTCCTTGCCTCCCCAATAAAAGATCTCTCTTCCTCCACTGTGACTATTGCACCTCTTGACTCAACGGAAGTCTCATCTATTCTGTCTGAGGAGGATTTTGGAGGGGACTGGGAAGTGGTATCCCAAAAGAAAAATTGCTCCTCGCTGGTGAGTTTCTGTCATTTGACTGAGAGGTGTTTTAGTTGCGATCTTCGTGGGCATTCAAAGAGGTTTTGTAGTTTTTCTGGTTTTTGCTTTAAATGTAAATCTCCCTCTCACTCAGTAGCAATATGCAAATTTTTTCAGGTTTCACCAGCCTCCACTACTCCTTCCATTAACATGACTGACTTTTCTCCTCATAACCCTACCATCCTACCCCCTTCTGAAGCTGTTTGTGATCTTTTCCAAGCTTTATCATGTAGCATCATTGTCACATCTCACACTCCACATCTTACAAAGTCGGTACTGGAAGAGCACTTTCATAATAATTGGCCTAGCACCATTGGTGTCGAGGTACAGGATTTCTCTCCAAGAAATTTCTATTAAAATTTCCTTCTCCTACTTTGGTATGGAGACTGTTTAAATCTTCATAAGTGTATGTATCCTTATTGGGCCTATTAAGTCTGATAAGTCTTTGGGGTGATTTGTGCCCTAATGTTGCACTATAAATAAGTGCTGTAACCTTGTAACAGTGTGTGAGAAAACTAGTGAAACCACCAGAAGACGTCCGTGGAGTAGGCTTAGGCTGAACCACGTAAAACCTAGGGTTGTGCATGATCCTCCATCTCTTCTACCTCCTTC
>JAMKQA010011086.1:0-16853 GCA_024699735.1 Posidonia australis
CCATTTTAATATTAAAAAATGAATATTAAATAATAAAACCCTTAATCCACAAAAACCAAAACCCAAAAATGGAGGGATTAGAAGTAAAGAATTTGGAGAGATTAGAAGTAAAGAAATTTTGATGTTGCTGGCTCAGCTACTGTCGCGTGGAGACTGAAGTCTGGAGAGCAGAAGACTAGGCAGAATCCAAAGCCAAAGCGAAATCTTCACTTGAAAATCCTCTTTTGAAAATTAAGAGAAATTTGTAGAGAAGAGTTGAGAAAGTTGTAGAAGAGAGTTGTGAAAAAAAATGAATGGTTTGAGGGAGTATTTATAGATTAAAACTTTAGATTTTTAAAAAATAATAATAATAATAATGCAAATGGCCGTTGCATTCCGTTGCAATTTGCAACGGCTGGTTGCTGGTCTGCAACGGTCCATTAGACCGTTGCAGATTTTTAATATATATATATATTTTTTATGGGCCGAGCCCGACTCGGTCCGTTTGGTTTTTATTTTTATTTTTTTTAAGGGCGGGTCGCTGGACCCGGTCCGTTTGGTTTTTATTTTTATTTTTATTTTTTTTAAGGACGAGTCGCTGGGCCTGGTCCGTTTGTTTGTTTTTTTTTTTAAAATTTTTTACTGTTCCGGGCCAATCCGACCTGACCCTGGGTCTTTCGTGGACCAAACTGGACCTACTCCGTGGACCTTGGCGTGCCTGCCCGTTAGGCCCGACATGACCCACGACGGGCCTAACCCGACCCGACCCACATAATATTTTCCCAAGCCCAGACCAGGCCGGTCCAATTTCCATGTCTACTCACAACTAGAAATCATTTTAAGAAGTCTCCATCAAAAGACTAATACCAATACACCCTCTGCAATTTTTTATCCTTGAATGCAAGAGTCCAAGTTATGTTTTCCTAGTTGAATTCTTTAGTATTTTCCAAATTAGATAAAATAACTTTCAAAGAAAAAGCTCAAACCTATTTATCCTTGTACCTTTACCGTGAAATATAAATTTGCAAAAGAGAAAAGACTTGAAAAGACATTCTATTATGAAAGGCATTTCGAAATTTTGGAGAATTCCTCAATAGAGAACCGTTAGGAATTAAGGAGGATTGGACACAAAGACGCGTACAATGGAATTTGAAATTATAGAGGTATGTGGCACATGGTAGCTTTAAAAAGACTCATGTGCCATTGCAAAACATCGGAAGAATATGTATGCAAATACTCATATTTAAAAACCTTACTTTGCGACCACTACAACAGGACTTTTTTCCCTCAAAGAATACATAAATGATGAAGCCTAAAACAGAGCATGTCTTTCAAGTGCAACAGCGTTCCATGATTCATTGCAAAATCCCGCCTATTCAGATCTAGGAAGCATAGCGTTAATGACATGCAACCTAAAAAGCAAGAAACAAAACGAGAACCAAATAGTCAGTGGTAAAACAAGAAAGGTACCATCTACACAAATACGTGTTTTTTTACAAACATCTACTAATTATCTTCCTCGTCTCACAACAAACAATGCGTCCAATAGAGAGCGGAATATTTTCTAGTAGAACAGAACAAACAAATAATACCCCATAGAAGGAAGATATATTGGTTTCTAACAAAGAGCACACACGTCAACAAAGATTATTAGCGAGATATTAGTGACAACTATCTATTTGCAGCAACAGTGAGTACCATTCTCATGCTAGAAAAGAACGTGGAATTCCCGAAAGCTACATATTTCTAGAACTAAAACTTCAAGAATCAGTTTTCACAAAGCGTTGCCTTCGAGTGTTATTGTTAAGAACAGAACTAACAATAACCTCTAACAACATTTTGAGGAGAATCAGAGATGTGACATGCAGGAGGCATGTTGCCCCATGGAAACGGGCCAAGCCCTGATACCTCATTGGACGCTCCGCCACACATGTTTTCTCCAAAGAACGCTGATATTTCATTAGAATTAGGATCACCCCCTGTACTGTTGGGATACCAAATTGCTTCATTTGAAGCATCAGTCATGGTGAGAACCAGGTTTGAATACATTTTTGCTTCTTCTACATCTGTGCTAATAACATCAATAGCAGATTCCGACTTTAATTTCAATCCTGCATGACGAGTCATGAGGGCAATAAGAGTGGTGTCACTGTGTCAGCAGGTTTTTATAATGAGATAAAAAGGTGCAAACATGCTCACCAGATGCATTACAAAGCGTATGTCCATTAAATGAACTGCCACTAGTGGGAATGGAGTGTTCAGAGGCATATCCCAAGTGAGAAGTAGGGCAACTATACCCTTCCCACTCACTTTCACAATTATAATTAGCAGGGCTTTCAATCAGGTCACTCAGAGCTGCACCTGAAGAACTTGGACTCCTTTCAGATTGCTGGTTCCTCATAATCCTTGCATTGCTGCCATGAACCACTGTATCTAACAAACCATCATCCCGTTGAGCAACACATTCAGATTGCACAGATACCATTTTCTGTGGAGTTTCAACATAAACATCCCCTGACACAAGGGGGGGTTCCGAAGGACAATCAAGCCAGCCATTAGGATCTGACTCGGAGTATTGGAGTGAAGGGAGCTCCGACTTCACAGTCTCGTGAAGAGACACAGAAGTAGAGAAACTGCCATTTAAAAAGCCATGGCTGGCAGGTACTACACCTAATGGTAACAGAATTTTGCTGCCAGGATCAGGATCATATGGGATACACAAATTGAAGCACCCATCAATCTCTACAGAATTTTCAGTTGAGATGTGCTCAAATTTAGGAAGACCACGTATGAAATTACCAGGACAACTTGGGAAGAGATCTCCAGATTCCCGAAGGCGCTTACCATTTGGATTCATAAAACCGTAAGTATGAGATTTTAAGCTGTGCTCAAGCATACTACTCAAAGGAAATGGTGGCAAAAAGATGTTCATCACATCAGTCTTGAAATTATGAAACGATAAATCAGGAATGCCAGAACTACTATCAGGCTGACAGATTTGATCGTGTCGTTTACCATCAACCCTGAACTCACCAGTACCATGATTCTGCTGCTTTTCACTAAAATGCTGGACTCCAACATTGGGAGGGTAAAGTGGTAAACCTGCTCGTTGATGTCTTTTGATTCTTGTGTTCCAAAAGTTTTTAATTTCATTATCTGTACGTCCAGGTAACTGACAATGAAAAGACAAAATTCTAATATGGTCAAGAAAGGAGTGAGAGTTGTAAGTTTAAAAAACAAATTACAGTTAAACAAAAGTATAAGCAAATAAAATTTGAGAAACAAGCCAGCTAGCTAACAATCAACCAAACCCAAGCATCCTTCAAGCCAATTATATTATTTTTTACTGATGAAATTTGGATTAAAACTTCGAACATGTTTTTGAATATTATCAAGCTATAGGGAATAACAGGTTTTATGGCATGGATGCAAAATCTTTAGTCATTAAAAGTGGAAGTGTGACAAATAACATTAAATTCTCTAAATTAAACTAAGACCTCTCTCTTACTAGCTACTACATATGAATTTTTCTGAACTACAATGGCAGGACAAATTAATACATCTGATAATTGTTTCTTCTTTTCACAAAAAAATAAATTTGAAATTTGTAAAATTTTGTGGCTGCTGGCTTACTGCAAATCAAGCAACTTGAATCACTGGCACCTTACATGCCAATTTATTCCACAAAATTATGTTCACTTTTTCTCCATTTCAAAATTACTAGAAGAAGCGAAGGAGAGATTGTTCCTTTGTAAGGCTGACCTCTTCAACTTCAATAGCCTCTGTCACATGATGGATGGCTGCCATGGTGTCTTTCATACCACTTCGCCTGTTACTGATGATCCATTGAGTACCACCTTCATTCTTTCCCATCAACAACGGTGTTTGAATTCACTATTCCTCTTGTTAAAATGAGATAGGATACCTTTTTCTAATACACTAGTCGTGATGCACGTGCATTGCACGCATATATATGCATAATATATAGGAGGGAAACAATCAGACGGCATACATATCACCTAATGCTTTAAATAAAATATTACATACCATACAAAAAATAACTAATCCAAATCAGAGGAACCTCAATTTGTGATCACTAAAAATCCACACCTGCAGTATTTCAAGTAGAATACAACCAAGCATAAGGTTATTGATGTGTTCTCGAATTACCATACCAAGAGGCAGCTTGGTTTAATCAAGCCTAGGTAAATCATCCAAGAAGGCCAAGTCCTATTTTTCCCATCAATGGAGGGATACCTGAAATGGGGAACAAAGAATACAACCTAAAAATGGGGAAATAAAAAGATTGTAAGCAGGTGTTGATGGGAATGGCTAGTATTAGGATTGTTCGTTCTGATATAGGACTTTTTCAAACACAATTTGTTTTGCTTTTATAGTTATTTTTCATGCAGAAATTTCTTCCAGTTATACAGCACCAGTTCAAGTACGTTTCAAACCAAAAAAAACCAGTTGAAGTTAAGCCACTGAGATTAAATGATTAGCATCCCTATAACAGTATGAAATACATAAGTAATGCAGAGACTGCATGAGTGGAGATAATTTCCAGTGATACTTAACACATAAAAAAAAAAGTGAAATCATAGTAAGTTCCTTCTCTTCGTCGCAGGATGATTATGGAGGAGGATGTGAAGGCCAATCATTTGGTCAGGGCCTATCAAACTTCTCCCTCTAATAGAGGTGGAGAAGAAGATAGATTGGTCCACTTTCACATCAATTATGGAACCTTGGCACAATGAGAAATCAGTTTGACGGTTGGTAAGTCAGGTTAAAGAGACCAACAAGTTGATTCAGGATCACGCTATCAATCTTTTGTCCTAAAAAGAGTAATCTTTCTCGATAAAGTCAGTTGATTAGGATAAAATTGTATCCTTTAAGGACCACACATGCACCTTTGGATGCATACTGTTCAAAAAAAATAGAGGAAAAAAATGACCAATGTGTTGATTTCAGCCCCATTTCATTTTGTGTACTAGTTTTTTTTTTAAAATAATAATGAGGGGACTTGTTGCTCTAGTTTTAAAGAAAGATCCATTTTTGTTCCCTTCCCTCGAAAACAAATTCACTTAACTTATTGAACCTTCAACTGATGTATTATTTCAGGGACGACCAAAGCTGGGACCCATCCTATTCAGATGCAATGGTTTGGGAATCCCACGTGTGATGTACCAGAAAGCATCAAGTGAAGAAGGAAGCAGTGAACTCAAGTCGAACTCAAAGCAAAGTGATCATCCTAAACCTGGAGAAATTCCAGTCTTTGCTGCGCAAACTATTTGCAGTCTAGACAGGATTCTTGGAAATATAGACTACTTTTTTTAGCTCGCTCCCTTGACTACGCAGCTACGCTTGTTGGATGATGATTGCAAGCCCTTGCCCCTCCTCCTGGTCTTTCGGATCATCATGCTTTTTTTTAAAATTCTACACCCAATGGAATTTGAGCCCGTAACCCCCAACTGGAATAATAATCACGAACTGAATAGCCTATACTTTGTTCGGTCATCATGTGAGCTATGTTGACTTCCTCAATGTAGTTCAACAAGCCAGGAGGAAATCCCGAAGGAATGAATATTGTCAAGTTGACTTGAAGAAACAATTGAGTAAGTCCACCTCTTTCCTTGTATGGAGTTAGAAAAACAGAAAGGATGAAAGAGTCAGGTAGGATTTTCACCTACTTCTCAAAGATCTCTACCAGTTCTCGTTCTTCATTTCCTAGGCTCAGATGCCCTGGCCTTCATTTCTAATGATGGGTTAGCTGTTTACCTAGGGGCTCTCTTCATAGAAGGCTTCCACCTTTATTGGGTTCTTTCTCAACCATAGATGGTAGGCCTGACCTGTCTGCATCCTACCAACTCTCTTTCTCAATTGAATCTTTCTTCTGATGGAGCTGAAGTTTCAGTTTACCCTAGGGGATACAGGACCAACATCCCCTCTCACTTGCTTGGCCAACAGCCTATGCTGATGCTCTCCCAAAGATTTCTATTATTGACATCACATTCATCATCTCCTAAGTAGTGAACAGCGATTCAAGTCAGGATCATAACCTGAAGGCATACCTTACTACGTCTGAAGCATGGCATGAGTGGTACCAGCATCTCTTCCCTTATTTTGGCCATCAATACAGAAACTAAGGCATAAACTCTCATTGAGAAATTTCTCTCTTTTGTCTCCTGCTTTCAGTCACTCATTCAGATTATCCAAAGCTAAGAACAGAACAGTAAGAGATGAAGGCAGAGGTGCCTCAGTTTTGCATAACAGCTAAGGCACACTTGTAGCACTTGCAAGTTTCTTCAACAGCACAATGAATGAAAAATCATAATGACGCCTCCTATAACGATATCAAGCACATAATTGACAATCATTATGTCTGGTGCCGATGGCAAGGAGATGATTTGCTCTTATCTATTAATATCAGTAATTAGAAAAAGGAAGAATGAAAAATAAATAAATTTGGGAGGTGGCAAATGAAGATGTAAACTGGCCGACCTCCAGGGCATGGAGGAAGTGATGATGCACGAAGAGGCAAAGCCTTGTGCACAGAGAAGTTCGACAAAGGAGGTGAATCAGGTGTCGCCGCCGCTTTCACATGTCCATGCAAAGCACTGGTTTTGGCAGTTGTGCAGGATCCAGTTAATGGTGTCGTCATCCATTAGTCCAGAACATAGAGACAGAGCTCCATGGACTAAACCCTAGAATGGTGGTTTTGCCTGGCTGTGAGGAGGGGGAAGAAAAGAAGAATGCGGCTTTAAGGGACATATTGGGATTTAGATTAGATTCAGGGGCATTTCTGTCTAAAAAAAGACAGAATCACAACTCCCTTTTTTATTAGAAGGGTATGGATATGGAAATAGAAGTCAAACTGTAAAAATCTTGTTGAAATACAAGTATCACTGATTTCCCAGTATTATGGACAAGATGATTTCTTAATATATAGTAAAAGCATGCTGGCCATAAAATTAGATGTGCCCCAAATAAAACATAGCAGGCAATAACAAATTGATTACTTACAAGCCATGTAAACAATGCATAAGGTGTTCACATGCACATGCTGTTGCATCTTAGACCCTAACATATGCATATAAGTGAACCCTTAGATGCAAAAAGCATTAATCAAGATATAGGTAACGGACTAAATATAAACGAAGTAATTAATACCACACTCATCATCCTGTTCTTGTCAGCTTTCCAGACTTGTAATGATGTCAGAAAATCTGATCTCAATACACTGCTTTTGCAGGGCATCTTGTCACAAACTGAAGAAGCCATATGGTGGATGGAAAGAAACCACATGATTTTCCAGGATGTCTGTGCTTGTACAGGGCATTAGAGATTGTGTATGAGTTATGACCCATTCAGTGGTTTGATTTGACCTGGACTGACATCATATGGTGGACTCGGATGTATCCATTGTGGCATGGATCACAGATTGCTGGGTTTTTTGCAGGGCTTGCATAAAGCACACATGGACTGCAAGGGAATACGCAGAGTGCATATGCAATTTTGTATTTTTTATAAAAAATATAAATAAAAGTAAATACTGAATACAGATCAATCAAAATTACTGCATAGTGAGAGATTATATTAGATCATAGTTGCATAAATATTAAAATACACATTTATATCTGTTCGTTGATTATCTGGGCTATGAAATGGCAATCCCTTCATGATTTTTGGGGTTTCTTTTTACATCACGTAATTGGGTTGATGTGTCTTTGGCAATTACAAGACCCAATTAGAGTCGAAGACACTTCACAACATGCGCCAAAATATGTAGAATTTATGTGGAGCATTATGTGCCTGATTATGCACAATCAGTTTCAGTATTCAGTCCATCGGATATCATGAGCGGATGACTTTTCAAAACAAATATGCAGTTGTATAAATCTCATTTGTGAACATGTTTAACAATAAACTCTTACCACTGTGAATTATAATAAACTCTTTTTTTGATGAAGTCAAACTTGACATACTAGAGTACCCTGAAATTCCTCTAACTTATTAAAATCATGTTGAATATCTATCTACAATAACCTCTCACAATCTCATACAATTTCTTTTTGAAGAGCCACAGCCTATGTTATTTTCAAAGACATGCCTCTGTGGCCTCCAACCGTCCTACTCTCAAACTTAGAAAAAAAATCTCCTTATATCACTCCAAACATACATTTTCTCCTCCTCATTCAAAACCCCCCAACAAGAAAATTCCATCAACAAGACAACTCATCACATAAATTAAATTTCCACCCCAGAAGCTCATCACTTTAAAACAATCACCCCATCAATGAACAGCCTCCCTACATATCCCTCAAAATACTATGTAGTGAGCGTCTGAGCCAACATTCACTCACGTGAAACCCACTAAGAAAAATTATAGAAGCTAAAGCAGAATCAAGAAGCAGAAATTAGTAATAGGAACTACGATATGAAGAACTGTGGACAGTGGACACACACTCACTTTGAGAAGGAGAGAGAGCTATTTAAAAATGAGATTTGTTTATTGAGTTCTTGTGGAGGATGCTAAAATTATGATTGATTATAAGCTGGAGCCTTAAGAGAAGGTAACACTTTCAACTTTGGAAAAATTATTTACGAGTGCCCCAAGGTTTGATTGAAATACCACTTCGTAAGGTTTATAAAATCATATTATTCCTTAACTTTGCAAATTTTAACATATGAATGACTGTTATGCCCTTACATTTTTAGCTCACACCTAAACACAATTGTTTTCCTCTTGACTCACCTCAAACCCTAGAAAAGCAGTTGGAGTAGAGAAGGAGCAGTCATTCTAGAGGAGCATTTGGTGGAAGTGACAATTGGCCATTCTTGAGGAGGAGCTCTTAGAGGAAGCTACCATCGACCATTCAGAGAGAGAGACAGAGACAACACCCTAGACCAAGGGACGAAGTCCGAATCTATGAATGACGATAAGATTTATGATTTTCTATGTGTTTGTGCTTGGGGGTAGGATTTGGAATTGGGAATTAAAAAATTTAGGCTTATTTGGTATTAGTGTTAGTCATGGAAGACAATGTTGGATGCAGCCAGAGAGAGCTGGAGTTGTTGGAATGGTAGAAGAAGAAACATGGAGGGAATAAAGAAGGGGAAATGAGGGAAGAGAGAGATTATAAGGGAAAGGCAATAAGAACATTTTTTGTCATGAAAAATAAGTAATACACTCACATGGGTTAGGTGACTAACAGTTTGTTAACAGAAGACTATTTATGACTAACGTTTTATCAAGGTTACTAAGGCACCAAGACGTTGTGTTAGGCACCTTACATGCCTAGCATGGTTCCAAATGTCAACACATGTCAATGAAATCCTGTTGATACATGTCGGAATTTCCTATCTCCCAATACAACATCGACATGCAAATTTGTGAATAAAGGTGATTTTTTTACTATGTTTCTATTAACATGATACCAACAAGTCGATATTTTTCCAACACGTGTCGATTTTTGAACTTACCGAAATCTAATACAAAATTGACATTTAAAACCATGGCGTATAGGTGCCACTAAAAAAACTTTTTTGAATTTTTCACCCTTGATATCATACAATATAAATGCAAGTACGCATTGACGTATCATATATCTATTTTAATCTCAATTAATCCCTGAATAACATTGGAATAAATAAAAAAATGGCAAGATAACAATCAGAATGATGAGAATAAGATATTAAGACCATAATGCAAAAATTTACATCAAATCATCAATATAAAACACTTATTAACATCTAAATAAAAGACAATAACAAAAACAATAAATTTAAAACCAAAAGAGAAGAGAATAACAATATCTTAGACTTAATCAATACTCAAGAATACCCAAAAAAACAAATGAAAAAAAAAATCCAGCTCAATGATAATGCAATGCCTTGGTGCCTAGGTGGGTGCCTTAATATCTATGCAGTTTAAACCTTAGGACACCTTTTTGATACTTTTTAAACCTTGGAAACTAAAGTGATATTTCAATCAAGTCTTGAGGCACCATTAGGTAATTTACCATTAAACTATAAGTTATTTTTAATGAGATCTAGTTATGGTTTTCCCTCATGTTCTGTTTTGGAACTACATGAACAGTTTATTCTATTATTTAATCAAATCTAATCTTCCTGAGATCAAGCAGTGTAAATAGGAGGCTCTTAATGGGTCAAGAATTTAATCTAATTCACCAAATATAATGTTAGAGTGATGTTTATATTATTATTATTATTATTATTAGAGTCTTATTAGATAATAGTTGCTTATTGGGTTATTGAATATCTGTTTATGTTGGGTATCTAGTAAACCCTATATATATGTACTCCATGATCATTAATCAATAATATATCATTATTTTTCCCTTTAATCTTCACATGGTACTAGAACCTACGTTTTAGGGATCCACCAAAGAAAACAACATTAAAAAAAAAAGAGAAAAGAAAGAAACATGCACACCCACCACCGCTACCTACCAGCCTATGCCGCAACAGCATACCTGCCACAAGCTAGCATCATCATCTCCAACCTCCTTCCTACCTCCATCAATACCTTCTCCTTCCTTTAACCTCATTGGTCCCTTCCTTCTTCTCTAGCCCTATCTCCTCTCATCAGGGGGGCCAATAGATCTTGCAACATGTCCCCTCCCCTCCCCATTGCCACCAACACCAACCCCCTCCTTCCTCATTTCTATTGCCAACTAGGGGGGTATCTCCTAGAGTCTTTAACGACCTCGATAGCCCCATCGGAGCACCAAATCAACATGTTTTAAGCCATTGAAATAGTCTACTGTAGTAATTGTGCATGCACACATGTCCACATTTGTGTGTGCCCTTAAAATCGTCGAGTGTGGGAGTCTACATGTGTCGAGTTAAGGATGAACCCACAACCCAACACAAATTATTCGAATTGGACAATCTTAGACCCATACCCAACTCAAACTCAATCTAGACCCAATCCAACCTGACCCACAAACTTCGTATTAAGTTGGATTGATTCTCGAGTTTTATGTGTACTTATTAAGAACTAAAAATAATATTTATAATATATTGTATAAAAACATACAACACTAATAACAAACATGAAATGGTGAACAATCTGGTTATGTTATAGACAAAGGCATGATTTACTAATATTTCTTAAATAATATAAATTATCACAATGATGTTTATAAATAACTCATAACAAAAAACAATAAAGAGAGAAAGAAAAAACAAAAACAGAAGATGCCAAGATAAAATGGGTGACGGATAGATAGGGGAAGATTACACGAAAAGAATAAAAGATAGAGTTGTAAAGAGAAGAGATTAGTATTTTATAAATAAATAATTATATATATAATATGTATTTATAAATATTAAAAATTAATTAATTACACACACACACCTCTTCGAGTTTCGGACTGGATTAAGTAACCCATCCCTGGAACCCATGCCTAACCCACAAAGTTCAAGTTTATGATTTTTTGACCCATATCCAACCCATGAAACCAAAAATCCAACTCAATCCAATCCATACGGCTTCGGTTGATTCGATTTTCGGGTCAACCCAAACCCGTGTACATCCCTAGTCAAGTGTGTATTTTTGGTTGATTTGTACCTCCAAATCGTTGTTGTGGGTGCCCAAGCTATGGTGTTCGAACTTAATGTTTACCAACTGCTGACAGCTAACACTAGTAAGATGCAACAACACAGAGATGGGCTAGCAATAGCCGCCTACATCTCCAACCTCAATCTCGAGATCTCCTTACAAATTTATGGACAAATCCTAAGTGCCAATACAATTCCTGGCTTGTAGACTACGCTTTCCAGAGTTCTACGAATTTCCACTGCCACACCTACTCTAATGTCAATCACCTATAGCAATTTCTCAAGGTCAAGATCGAGGTTGTCGCATTGCTAAAGGAGGAGGACGTGATGCCCATACAAACTGTGGAGGACAACCACATTGTCAACATTGTCGGCGAACTAAACACAAATTAGATACATGCTAAGACAAGTTTGGCAAACCACAATACACTAATGCTACTACAAAGGCAGCTCCCACTACACCCACTAATGAGTAAGCTATTAGTATCTCACAGGCTAAGTACGAGCAGTTCTTACAGCTTCATGTCACTGACACCATTGCGACTACATCACGTACTACGATCTCAGGTACGAATGCCTTACTTGTCTCTTGAGATAGTTTCTAGATTATAGACTTGAAGACCTCAATATACGTGACCTTTCTATCCATCTCTCTCAGTTATCTAATATTTGTTTTGTTTCTATTATTGATAGATGTTCTTGTTCAGCATGCGAAGAAGGAGTTGTACAGGCCTCTTCCCAGATTAAACTTCAAAAAGTACTTTATATACTTGACCATCCTGTTAACCTTTTATCTATTAATACTACCAAGTAATTGCTTTGTTATGTAATCTTCTTTCTTTTTCCCTATACAATTCAGGCAAACGGGGAAAAAAGATTAATTTAGACCGTGAACGGGGACATGACATGTATGTGTTGGTTCATGACGAGATACCATGAGAACTTACATCTCTTACGCCTAAGCCTTTTAGAATGTCATATTCCGATCCAATGTCAAGCCAAAGTACAAATCTATGACTCAAACTGCATGTGAGATGATGTAAATGAGATCTCTTCTATGGAGCTTGCTTTCTTGGAAGTACAAGCATATGAAGCACATTATGTACAAGATATGGGGATGAGAGGAATTATTTCGACACCCTGTACTAAGTCTTCAAAGCAACTAACTGACATTTCCACCAAAGGCTCAAGTGTTGGGGATTTTTAAACTCTATGTATCAAGCTTGGCATGATTAATAAATATACTCCAGTATGAAGAGGAGTGTTAGAGTTATATTTATATTATTATTATTAGAGATAGTAGTGGCTTATTACGTTATTGGATATCCGTTTATGTTGGATATCTAGTAAACATTATATATATGTACTCCTTGGTCATTAATCAACAACACCTTATTATTTTTCCCTCTAATCTTCACAGATACATAGGAAGGTTTAAATCAAATGTTGCTGTCATCTACAAAATCTAATGACACTAGTCTAAAGAAATACCAAATATGAAATGCTTTAAACCTGAAAGTGTCCACTCAAATTTATCAAAACATTTCAAAATCTAACAATTTCTCAAATATGTGCATTAAGAAGGATAGAAATACTGGATCATACATATATTTGCCTACAGCTACTAATATTATAATCTCATAGAGGAATAGTTGTTGCCATTATGAGCTTGATGATCACATATATGATCTTTCTTTAGCCAAGTTACAAGTTACAACATATAACAGCCACCAGGAAGCAACAGAACAGTAATGGAGCAATACAACATATATGACACCGGAACGGAGATGGCACTTACTTGTGTAGCCATCTGGGCCCATTTGTTTCCCATTTTTGCATGAAGTCCGATGATCAGTTGTTCCTCTTCAGCAGAAAAAGCTCCCTTTTTCAGATCAGGTCTCAAGTGATTAGCCCACCTCAAACGGCAGCTCTTGCCACATCGTCGCAGCTCAGTCCGCTTCCGGACAGCATTCCAGTTCCCTTCACCATTCGTGTTGATATAATCAACCAATATTGCATCTTCAGCAGGGGTCCATGGCCCCTTTTTTAGAAAAGCCTCATCAGTACATTCACTCTTGTCTTCGGATGATTCATCCTTCTGATTTTTTAAAACTTTCCTGTTATCAGCCTCATTTGTTGTGTGACTCATGTTTTGGAGCTGAATCCACAAAAGTCCTTGTGAGAATTTTGGGCCTATCCAAGCAACATAATTAACAAGAATGTCTGCTAAAAACCTAAAGTTCTAATCTAAAAACAAACGGAAGCCAAACAAACAAAAAAACGAACAAATGAAAGCCACACCATCCTATACTTCCAAACATGTGACCAGTGGTTTTTATCTACTACGGAAAATCTACTCAGATCAGGTGCAATCGAGCCAAAAACAGAAGAAATCAGTGAAACACACATAAAGGATGTGATGTAAAAGAAAAATACAAAACCAAAACAACAACTCTACAACTTCCAGAGGAAGTCAAAACCACGTAAAAACAGGAACTTTCGTCAACGCCATCTCCCAAAACATCAAAACCCTAACCAGACTCAACCAAAGAACCCAACTTTACTCTACCATCTACAAGACAGATCTAAGAAGCCGCATGAAACCAACAGAACCACACAAATCGAAACTTCATCACGAAACCAATTCACACAGAGGAGAAAAGAAAAACACAACAATAGTAGCCGGTTATCATCCAACCGATCACCTGAACGAAACCCCTCGACTAGCCGCCAAGATCCGACCTTTCTCCTCGTCACGGCCCATGCAGGCCACGACTCACGAAGTGGATGGATCAGTCCACCTTCTTCCCCCTGCAGCCTCGGATCCCGCGGGGAGTGACACCGAGCAGATGGGAAGAGGGCGGGGTGGATTGGGTCGGGGCCGGCGCGATTGGCGCAGTAACCCTAGCTCTCGCTCTCTCTCTCGCTCCACCTGCCTCCCTCCGGAGAAAGAGGAATGGGGAAATCGGTAGAGTGAAACCTTCTCTTCTATTCTTCCTTTCCTCCTCTGTCCTCCGTTCTTTCCGGATGGTTTGGTAGACCGAATCAAATTTCAAATCCAACACTAGTTATAATATCTCCAGAGATGCAACACTACTTTTCTCACTTCTATCGACACGTGGAGAGTTTTTTGTTGTTCTCTTCGGTTGGGTTTCTATGATTTGATTTGGTGTTTTTAAATGTATGATTACAAAGCATAGGATTTTTGCTTGGTATGGTGTTTGTATACATACGTGTGTGTATGTTTATATTGGGAGCATATCTCCTACGTTGACACGTAAAAAACATGTAAAAGGAACCTTGGGACCTGGACTAGGTCGGACTAATCTATTTGGTTATACGTGTTAGGTCAGCTCTGGCTAGATTTAATAAACCCTTGTAGACAAGGAATTCAGGTTGAGCCAGTCTGGTCTAAAAAATGATGAGCCAGCCTAAGCCTAGATCGAACTGAGTCGATCTCCCAAATTAGCCAGGTCAGGTTGACAAAAGTCAGCCCCTTCGCTTAGCACTACCCATGGCCTGCCTTTGGGCTGGACCGCGGGCCTGGTGGTTAGGGTCAGGCCAAATCGATCTATTTAAAAATAAATTAAAAAAATGTAATAAAAAATTATTTTTTATACATAAAAAATTATTTTTTATACATAAAAAATTAAAAAATACATAAGATATTCTATATTTTATATTTTTATATATTTTTTGTTTTACATTTTTTTTTTGTTTTATACTTTTACATCATGATTTAAGAGTAAACTTACTTTTTAGACTTTCGAAAAAATACATTATACTAGGTATGATGTTTTGCAAGTAACCCTTATGAAATATGCTTTATTCTTTCTTTTTTTTCACTCTTGGTCCTCCCATGCTCCTTCTGCTCTCTTTCTATCCTTTCTCAAGCAACAGTCCTAATCCCTAACTTAAAATTAAGAGTGGTGATGACGTCAGTGGTGGTCTTGGCAGAGCGAATCTCCTCGACTCCTCAGGCTTCCTCTAGTCTTCCTACTTCCAAGTTTCAACAGTCCTTCACTCCTTTGACGGTCCAGCCTACGCTCGCCCCACCCAAATCCACCCCTACCTTCGGGCTTTAGTGAGCCTCCACTGTAGCTCCATAGTTGATCCCTCGACAGTCTGGTCGATCCCCTTTATCAATCGATCCCTCCTGCACTATTTGATGAAATATGTGGTATTTTTTTTTAAAGTAAGATGACTTTCTTCCTTTACAAATTACAAACTTATAAGAATAACACTCCACCATTGGTTAGAGCATTAGATAGTACATAGCCATAAATAGAAGATGTTTGGATCAGACTCAATGAGATCTCTCGATAAGACATGCAGTTTCTCCTTATTTTAATGATCTCTGTTTCTTAATCCCCATAGCGAAAAATTTCTATACGTACCCCAACGAGTGGCATCGTACGGTTTTTATGGATTTTTTGTTCGACAGAGTGAGCTTGAAAGGAAGCAATTGCATTTAATGCATTTACAAAGCAAGTAAGCAACTGGATGGATACCATTCTAGCCCCTGTGGTTTTGCAAATTGTCCATTGCTACATGTGATTACCACCGCAAAATTCCATGCTTACAAGTTTTTTTGGTAATCGGTAGTTGTATTTCTTTTAATATTATCAAAAATTACACTCACAATAAGGCAATGTTAAAGACCTTATGAATATTACAAAAATTGCCCCGTCACACAGTAGGTGACAAAAAGCCTCCAAAAAAAATGAGATGTCCTGGTGTTGATGAGAAGTTAAGGCTATCAACACAGAGGACTGGATCTACCAGCCCTTCAAAAAATAATAACGAGTGAGATATCAGTAGCATATTAACCAATGGTTAAAAATGGCCTTGAATTGATGGAGTGCCAAGGGCCATTTCACTATCGGGAGCCAATTCCTGCTCCCCCTCTCTGCTCTGTCTAAAAGCAGACATTGCCAGCAGATTCTCAGCCTTCTCAAATCCTGTAGCCAAAGAATCTACCCAACAATGAAACATAGCAGTAATGTCATTCAAGATCATAAATAGATTTCTATGCAAATTCCTAAAGATTCTATTATTTCTCTCTTACCAAACATGCCAAATAACTACAAGTACTAGACTGTGTGCACCAGCTAGGGTGACAGCAAGTTTAAAGGCAGGAGGAATGACAAGTAAGTCCTCAATAGAATTAAAAGCTGGGTACATGTATTCATTGGATAGTGAATGCCAAATTGACTACACGAAGGGACAAAATAGAAATAGATGCATAACAGTTTCAAAAGAGGAGCAAAAAACACATGCATCATTGC
>JAMKQA010011094.1:0-11208 GCA_024699735.1 Posidonia australis
GCTTCTCTCTGCCTGTAAACGCGGCCGCCATCCTCCGTGCAAGAGCCGTGTCACCGTCGCACGCGGGAGAGGGTGTGGACGTCGGTGATGTGGTTTTCGAGGGTTGGAGGAAGGAATGGAGACGGAAGTGAGAAGTGGGGATTTTAGGGAACTTTTGCGAGGACATATAGCGAGGACATGTCCTCGTTAAGTCCTCACTAAATAAGATTCCTCGCTTTATCCTCGTTATTTTTCCTTGTTAATATATTGCGAGGACATGTCCTCGCAATGTGCTCGCTAAATGTTCTCGCAAAATCTGATTTTTCTAGTAGTGGGAGGAGATCACAGCCATGCCAAGATGGCGAAGGCGCAAGATAGGATAAAACGAAAAAGAAAAGGAATCACCACCTAGTCTTTTAAGGGAAAGACGAGGAAAACCACAAATGATTGAATGCATGCGATGTAAATGTGAAGGCTAGATGCCTACTAACCAGAGGATGGGCAAGGATTCCTATTATGCACAGAGAAGGTGTTAGGCACCCCCGTATGCTCGATAAACTTGGTCTTTCTAGTCTAATTCACTTGCTAAAGGCTGGATGAATGCTTGCTAAGCCTAGATCGTATCCTAAACATGCTAATATGAATGCCAAGACAAGACTGGATGGATGTGCAAGATGGTATGCGAAAACTGCGAAGAAATCCGCATGAAATATCGCAATCATGAAAGACAACGTGACAGAGAAAATCACATGAAATGACAAAATTCTTGGTGAGGATGAATCGAAAAATTATACAGGCCTCAAGAAAATCAATAATGCAAACAACTCAGGTCATCAAAGTCATGAAAAACATTGCTAAAATCAAGATGGAAAAATTACAAAGAAGTCCATGCAAAATAGGCAAACTTTGACATGTGAAGCAATTCACATAAAATGGCGACATTTTTGTAAAGAAAGGCTCAACAAATCACATTAGCATCAAGGGGATCAATAATACAACAGACCCAAATCATTAGAATTTCAGAAAACACCAAAGATCCGAATGGAAAAATTGCAAAGAAACCCACATAAAACAAACAAACGACGCCATGCGAAGAAAATCACATAAAATGACAGAACTTTTGGAAGGAACGCCTTGGAAAACCATACTAATATCAAAAAGATAAAATGTGTGGTCAACTCAAGTCCTCGGAATCATGGAAAAAAGTCGTGAAAATCAAAAGGGAGAAATAATCCTCAAATGGGCCAATGTGGGCCTTTCGATCAGTTCGTGTACGCCCTCGGGCAATGAAATCCAAATCAAATCAAAAAATCCGAAACGTAGGAGTAAAGAAAATCAAATGTCGAATGTCGGTTTTGGATTTTAATTTATTAGGGTTTTTGGTTTAATTAGGGTTTTGGGTTTTAATTTAGGGTTTTTGGGTTTAATTAATTATGATTTTGAGTTTAATTAGGGTTTTGTGTTTTAATTAGGTTTTACACTCAATTAATTGGATTTTATGTGGGTTTTATTTAATTTTGACTTTAATTAGGGTTTTTGTTTGTTTAATTTGGACTTTAAGTGTTTTAGTGTGGATTCTATTTAATTAGGGTTTTTTGTTTGTTTAATTTGGATTTTAAGTATTTCAAATGAATTTTGTTTGGTTTTAATTCTTAATTATTGTTTTTTTGCTTTGATTAGATCAGAGTGGACTGGTGTGGGCCTGTCTGGGCTTGTGTGGGCTTACGTGGGCTAGGGCTTAGGTTTGAAAATTACGGGTTTTGGTGATTGCAACTAGAGCATCTTTCCAAAGGAGTCTGCTGCCAAGTGACGTCAAAATCGGGGTGTCTACAACCACAAAATCCAACTAAAACATATAATGTAGACCCTTGAGTCTACTCCAAAACCACACAAACAAAATAAAAATCCATCCATCACACAGCAAGATATAAATTCACAAAGACAGAGGGGTCAAAAGAACCCAAATTACAACAACCAGCAAAAATGCCATAAATACCTCCATAAATCCTCATAAATTTATAATAAATTCTAGGAATGTAAATTTACCTAGATTTCATGCATTCCTATCATTTTCTACCAATTTCATGCTTTCTACACTTTGGTTGTAGGTCCGTATGTAAAGCAAGCTCTCTAGTGATCCAACACTGATCTTCGGCCAACTTTGGTGACTCTAGGTGTCCTCGACCACTCCACGACCTCAGGGTCATCGCTTCAGAGCTCCACACAATGCCTCAAGCTGCCACACGCTACCGTTGACTCTCGAGCACGTCGAACAGGGGAGAGGGAGAAGTAGGGAAGGAGATGGGAGAGAAAGAGGGTGAGTGGGGAAGGGATGGAGTGAGTGGGGAGAGCGAGTAGAGGGAGGGAGAGAGGGAGGTGGCGCTCGAGAGGAGGAGGATGGGAAAACGGGAAAAGAGGAGGAGAGGTGCGAACGAGAAGGTTGACTGCCACAACTATAAATACACACCGAGGGTGGTAGTTGTATACATACATACACAATGCAACCACCAGCCTCCTGCACGAGCCAGCAACCAACCACACCAACTCACACCACCAACTGGCCCACAAATGTGGGCCCCATATGGACCCACAAGCATAGTGTCAACCATGCACAGGAACACGTAAATAGAAGTCAACAGATGAGGCCCAAGCCCACAATCAAAGAATCACACCAGCAGGCCTCGGAACAGTAACACTCGTCCAGGAATAAATTCATTAAAAATGTAAATGATTACAAAATGAATTTATATGTGTTACATCCTAACCACCTTAAAAGAAGATTTCGCCCCCAAAATCACTAGTAGCTGAAAAGATGTGGACTAGGATGGCTTCCTCACAATCCCACGTGGCCTCCTCGGTTTCAGGATGTCATCATCGCACCAAAACCAGCAAAATCACTTTATTCCACAGCACCTGCTCCATGCAGTCAACAATCTGGACAGCATCCTCCACAAAGGACAGATCCTCCTAGAGTCCCTTTGGCTGAACTGGGATCACATGAGATGCGTTAACCAAACACTTCCTCAGCATGGAGACATGGAATACGTCATGCACAGACGACATCTCTGGTGGTAGATCCAACCGTTAAGCAACCTCATCGATCCTTTGGGTGATCTGGAACGGGCCGATATAGCGAGGACTTAGCTTCCCACGCTTCCCAAACCTCATGACACCCTTGGTCGGCGACACCTTCAGGAATACATAGTCTCCCACCAAAAATTCTAGCGGTCTCCGCCTCCTGTCGGCATGGCTCTTCTGCCAACTCTGTGCTGCCAACAGCCTGCTACGGATCAAATCAACCTTGTTCACATACAGCTACACAAGTTCAGGACCAATCAACTATCGCTCACCCACCTTGCTCCAGCAAACTGGCGATCTGCATGGCCTACCATACAAAGCTTCGTACGACACCATCCCGATGCTCGAGTAATAACTATTGTTGTATGCAAACTCAATCAACGACAGATGGTCCTCCCAACTCCCTTGAAAGTCTAAAGCACATGCTCTAAACATATCCTCCAGTGTCTGGATAGTCCTATCTTTCTGACCATCCGACTGAGGATGAAATACCGTACTATAGTTGAGCATTGTGCCAAAGGCCTCCTGTAGAGTTCTGCAGAACCTTGAGGTGAACCTTGTGTCCGAACACGATGGACACCGGAACACCATGTAGCCGAACCACCTCAGAGACATACAGCTCCACTAGACGATGCATCGGAAGCTTCACCTGAATGGCTAGGAAGTGAGTAGACTTGGTTAGCCGATCTACGATCACCCACACGGTGTCGTTCTTCCTCTGAGTACGTGGCAAATCAGTCACGAAGTCCATGAAGATGTACTCCCACTTCCACACAAGAATATCTAATGATTGCAATGCCCCTCCAGGTCTCTAGTGCTTTGCCTTGACCACTTCGCCACATGGTCAGCAACATCCCTCTTCATGCTAGGCTACCAAAAGTTCCGCTTCAAGTCTCGGTACATCTTCATACTTTCAGGGTGAATAGTGTACTTAGACTAATACGCTTCATCCAGCAACCTTTGCCTGGTCTCCTCATGTTCGGACACATATAGGCGCATATTATATCTCAGTTCTCCATATGTCCCAACATAGAAATGAGGCTCTCCACAGCCTATAGCTTCTCAAACACAGCCTGAACAAACGGATCCAGTTGTTGACAGGTGACAATAAACTCTATCAGCTTGGGGCCAACAGACTGGCTGGCCACCCAGGCACCAACCGTCCCATGATTTTGCCACTTCAGCCTGTAGCTCACCAGATCCTTCAACATGGTCCACTCCTTGACCATCAGGCTAGCCAACATGTGTGTACGTCGACTCAAAGCATCAGCAACCACGTTGGCATTGCTAGAGTGGTAGGATAGGCTGAAATCATAGTCCTTTAGATACTCCACCCAATGACACTGCCTCAGGTTGAGGTCCTTCTATGTGAAGATATTCTTCAAACTCTGAAGATCAGTGAATACCTCAAACTACTCCTCATACAGATAGTGTCGCCATAGCTTGAGAGCGAATACTACGACAGCCATCTCCCAATCGTGGGTCAGGTAGTTCTTCTCATCGTCCTTCAGCTGGCATGAGGCATATGTGATGACATTGCCATGCTGCATCAAAACACATCCCAACCCAATACCACTAGCGTTACTATACACAGTGAAGCCACCACTTCCAGAAGGTAGAGTTAACACAGGGTCAGAAACTAGATGAGACTTCAGCTCTTGGAAACTCGCCTCACAATTCTTGTCCCAACAGAACGGAACACCCTTCTTGGTCAACTCTGTCAAAGGCGCGGCTATGGGGGAGAAATCCCTAATAAACCTCCTATAATAGCCCGCTAGACCCAAGAAACTCTTGATCTCCACCACAGTCCTAGGTCGCTTCCAACTGCTCATCGCCTCGACCTTGACTAGATCTACTCTGATGTCTTCTCTAGAAATCAAATGGCCAAGGAACATCACTTCACTCAACCAGAACTCACACTTGGAGAATTTGACGTATAGCTGATGACGCCTCAGAATATCCAAAACCATCCACAAATACAAGGCATGAGTCTCAACATCAGGGGAGTAGACCAACACGTCATCAACAAAAATCACAACGAACTGGTCCAGAAAGGGACTGAAAATCCTATTCATCAGATCTATAAACGCAACCAGTGCATTGGTCAGGCCGAAAGGCATGATCGTGAACTCGTAATGCCCGTACCGTGTCTGGAAAGAAGTCTTCTGAATATCTGAGTCTCGTATCCTCAACTGGTGATACCCAGATCTCATATCAATGTTCGAGAACACAGATGCAGACAACAACTGGTTGAATAGGTCATCTATGCAGGGCAAGGGATACTTGTTTTTCACAGTGATCTAGTTTAGCATCCGATAATCTATACACAATCGGAGCGAATCATCCTTCTTTCGGACGAACAAAACAGTTGCTCCCCACGGAGACACACTCGGCCTGATAAACCCCTTGTCCAGCAACTCCTGCAATTGAGTCTTGATTTTTCGCAACTCCACTAGTGCCATACGATAGGGAGACTTCGACACAGCACCAGAATTGGGGATCAAATCGATCGAGAACTCTACTTCCCTGCGAGTTGGCATACCAGGCAAATCGTTAGGGAAAACGTCGAGATATTAACACACCACAGAGATATTGTGAACACCCAACTCAGGAGAAGTGGAGGTAACTATACTGGCTAGATACCCCACGCAACCCCTGACCGAAGACTTATCGGCCTTCATAGCTGAAATGACACGCTTAGGCTCACCTTGACACCCACCTTGCACAAAGAAAGACCCATCCTCGGGAGACCCAAAATAAACTTTCCTTCAAGCACAATCGATCAAAGCAGACTGCTGCGCCAACCAATCCATGCCGAGTATTACATCGTACTCTTGCATGTCCATCACGATCAGGCTAGCGTCGAACTCTCTACCGTTCAACGTTAAGTCAATAGAGTGCAGATACCTCCATGCCAAACTGTGCTCCCCTAGCGGCATCACCACGCTAAGATGAAAGGCCAGTCTAGCTAGTCTCTCTCCCAACTCTGCCGCGAAAGACTCAGAGACAAAAGAGAAAGAACTCCCTGAGTCAAACAACACTTTGGCCATCTGGCCAACCATAATAAAAGAACCTGATGGCCAAACAAAACAACACCACCACATCTATACAATCAGGCAGATATCTAGGTTACAAAGGGTATTACAACAATCATAGAGGGTCACAATACTAAGTAATCATTCTTATCCTCAACTACATCTCCTGAAGACATAGCGCTTGGAGCTGCAATGATTAACACTCGTCCCCTAGTCGGCTACTGTGGCGCGCTTCCTACCTTCTTCTGCAGTTCCAGACAATATCTTTGAACATGTCCCGCCTTCCTGCAATTAAAGCAAACCATTGAAATTGGAGACTACCAAGGATGAGGACAAAACGCAGCAATATGGTTCACCTGATCACAATTAAAGCACTGGTTCCCAGTGGGAGCATTGGATCCTATCTGACTAATGTCAACTCTGCTACCTCTAGCAAAACTCTGCCAGCTTGTAGAGGAAACACTGACATCCCTTTCTGCTTCTTCTTAGGGCTACCCGAACTACTTGCACTTGGAGGACCGGAGAAAGAGAACCGGGAGGTAAAAGAAGACTTACCCTTCACTTTGGGACAACTCTTCAGATACTTTTGATGCTCTACCTCGAAATGATAAGCCATCCCAACCATGTCCTCCACAGCCTGGCACCGACCGCCCATCACCTTCACCAACAACCTTGGGTTCAAGCCATCGAGAAACCTCTATGCCTGCTCCTCATCAGATTCATAGGTAGGAGCGAAACGTTCTAACCGGGTGAACTCAGTCTCATACTCGAGCACCGACATCGTGTCTAGACTCCGGAAATCTCAGCGAAATTGCTCCTTCACATGAGAAGGGAAATATTATAATAGAAGGCTGCCTTGAAATCCTTCCACTAGATGCTAACAGTGACTGAGTCCGACTTCAACCGCCTCACAGACTTCTATCACCTATCTACCTCACCATTTAACAGATTAGTCGCCAGCCGCACCCAATGCTCCTCTGGGCACGCCATGCTCTCCAGCATCTTCACCACCTTCTCCAGCTATGCCTCGCTCTCCTCAGCACCGACCTTGCCCTTCAACGACTGCGGACGAAACTTCGTGAACTGGCTACTCTTGCTGAACATATGGGAGATCCCATGTGCCAAGCTCCTCAGTTCTGCATGAACCGCTTTTCATTCGCCTGTGTCCTCTCGAGGCTCGGTTTCCATGATAGGGGCCTTGCCATTACGACCACGAAGAGGCATCTTGCAAGGAGAAAGGTGAAACACCTGCACCACAGACAAAGTAACAACTAGAAAACCATTAAGAAAACCAGGTGCAGACTCTACCATGCATGCAAAACCTATGGAGTCTCTAGACCTGGCACCCTAAGCTAGTGCAACCTAGTGAACCTGGTGCTTTGATACCAAATCTGTCACACTCCAAATTTTCATAATAATTTAAAGCAAATTAAATTATAGGAAATTAAAATCTAAACAGAAAATATCAACTACCAAGAACCTATGTGTGTGGCTGCGAGACTCCGAACTATATGCACTATGCTAAAATCCACTGCATGTTTGCACCTGCAACTCAAAAATCACAAAGAACAAGCATGAGTGACGGAAGTCACCCAACATGCACCCCATAAAATGGCAGAAAACCAAAACTATATTAATTTTCTTTTTAAATTCATTTCGCAAATCACTTTCTCTAAACTCCCACGATCAGGCCCATAAGGCTGAGAACCAAAGCAAACACGGCCCACACAGGCCAAAACAACAAATAGAGCTCTACCAGCATAAAACCACAAGTAAGGCCCTCAATGGCCAAAACCACACACAGTGGGTCGGGAGGCTCGACGCCAAGCAACCAACTCTAACCACAAGCAGTCCATCGAAGTGCGACCAATGGTGTCTGTGACCATGCCGGTGGAACCCTTGGCGCGGCTCTCCACCTACTCCGGTGTGCTAAAACACACGAGGAGATCCAATACGGTCACGGCGAAAATAGTGAATCCGGAAGAAGAGAGAAGACCCAGAAACACCAAAGGGAAGACAAAAGGATAAGTAAAAGAGTCGCCACCTAGTCTTTTAATGGAAAGACGATGAAAACCAAAAACACAAAAAGGCAGAAAGCAAACAAGATGCAAAAATGCATGTGTGATCCGTGCCTAATGGATAATGCAAGATGAATGCAGGCCAGAGAAAGGGTAAGGATTCTGGTTACGCATGGGGAAGGGGTTAGGCACCCCCATGCGTCCGAGAAAACTTGGTCTTTCTAGGTTTCCTACTGTAAATGGTCTGCTAAATGTATGCTTGCTTATTCTATATGCTCATGCATGAAGATGATTGAAAACATGCCAAATCAAAGCAAAGAAAAGGAATCAAGGAAAAAAGCTAATCCGAGGGTCAAATGTAGGCATTATTAATGCCGCTTTATTGTACGCCCTTGGGCGATGAGGAAAATCATGAAAATCGTAAAATTCTCGGAAAGCGTCGCAAAACAGCAGAAATTGAGGTAAATTCGAGAAAATCAAAAAGAGGAAAATAATCCTCTTTTCGGGACAATGTCAGCTTTGACAAGCCTTTTACTGTACACCCGCAGGCGATGGAAAGTCAAAACAAATCTAAGGCGAAAACCGAGAAATTCCGGGAAACGACGAAAAAACAAAGCTCGGAACAAGTTAGAAAAGCGTGCACAAAGCAGGGTACGAAAAGACATGAAAACTTGTGCGGGAAGATGTGAAAAGATATGCAAAATGCAAGTGTGAAGCAAATATGAAAAATGCAGGGGGTTTTGTGCAAAAGCCCAAATTCCAAGGAAAACTGAAGTTCGGAAGCTCAAATCATCGAGAAATATATAGGAAAACATATTCCATGCATGTATGAAGAATTCTAGAGTCAAATGTGCATCCCTAGGGGTCAGAATGCAATTTACCCACTAATGCATGCATGCAAATCAATTCTACATAAAATCATGGTAAAAATGCAAGAAAATGTCTCAGAAATGATCTAGGAAGTTTCAGGGGCAAAATGGTCAAATACCCCTGAAAACAGGCAATTAGAACAATTCTGCAAAGTAAAGGGGGTAAACTGCAAAAAACCCAGCAAACAAAGCATTCTAGGAAGTTCTGAAGAAATTCAGGGGCAAAAATGTAATTTTCACTGAGATTAAAACATGCAGCAGAAGTTTAGTGAAAAAGGAGAGTTAAAATGCAATTTACCTAAGAAAATATGCTTCTGGAAAGTTTTAAAACAAATTCAGGGAGTTTTATGCAATTTTCATAGCAAAATAACCATCTGGCTGTAAAACATAGGGGCCTAAATGCAATTTGTCTAATAAAAACATGCTTCTGGAAAAGTTTCAGAGAAGTATGAGGGCTAAAATGCAATTTAACCAACAAAAACAACTATCCAGAGAGTTTTTGAAATATGTAGGGGCTTAAATGCAAATAAATCAGCAAAATTGAGCATTCCGAAACATGTTTGAAAGTACAAGGGCTTATATGCAATTTTTACTGTAAAAATGAACTATCAGAAACATTTTGAAGAAGATCAGGGACTCATATGCAATTTTCACTGCAAAAATGAACTGTCAGAAATTTTGTATGAAAATCTTGGGTTTTCTATGCAATTTGCACAATAAAATGAACTGTCAGAAACATTTCAAGGAAATCCAAGGCTATCAATGCAATTTGCCTTAAGCAAAATACATTTTATAAACTCTGAAGGGCTTTTATTAAAGTTTTAAACATAGAAAATATTACTTTAAATGTTTAGGGTAAAACATGTAATATTTTCAGTTAAAACTTTATTCGAAACATTTTAGAAAAATGAATGCAGGACCTAAATGTAATAAAAGGACCAAAAAGTAATTCCAGAAGGACCTAGTTGCAAGAAAAGCATAAACTCCAGATTTCATTTTAAAATAAAGTTTATTTGTTTATTTTATTTAAGAAAAAGAGCAACGGCGCCGGCAACCACCGGGGACGCTCATCGAGAGCATCCCTGAGCCCAATCTAAGATTGGAGGCCACCACAAGCTAGAGGGAAGAAAAAGAAAAAAATCCAGAGGTTCCGATCAGAGATTCACCGGTGGGAACGCCCTCCCCACCCCCTCCGTCGCCGCGAGACTCCAGCGTCGGCGTTGGGGAAGGAGGGAACCTCCGAAGGCTGAGGCGCGACGATGTTAAGCTTCGGGACGCTTCGAGGCTGTCGTGGCTCCTCCGGATGTGAGGTGGTGGCTGATGGAGCATCGGGGAAGCTTCACCAACCGTCGGCAGTCCATCTCCGGCGAGGTTGGTTGCTGCAGCGCTCCAGTGGCCAAGGCGCTATCCTAGAGGCTCTGGTGTGCTTGCGGGGCATGAAGGAGGGTTCCTGGAACGTCGGAGGGGCGTGGGAGGCTAGAGGCTACTCTAGATCCCGTCGTCTTCTCCGACGACGGCGGGGTCAGAGCGCTACTCCGACGGGCGTCGCGCGGGCAGCTGGGAGCGGCAATGCGAGGAGCGGGCGAGCTCCGAGAAAACCAGAGGAGGAGGAGTGAGGGCTCGGGGGTCTAGGAGATTTCCTGGATTGCCCCCCCCCCCACCCACCTCTATCGCCGGAGTTTGGCAACGGCGGGGCACGACAGAGCGCCGTTGGCCAAGGGATCACTCTGGATCCCTTGGAAATGCTCCAGGAAGAGAGGAGAAGGTCTGGAGGACTAGAATATCAGATAATTAAGAGAAAATCAGTGTGTACCTGGCTGCAGTTGCCTCACCGGAGCTCTGGAACGATGGCCTTCCTCCTCTGCGACAGCTCTCACTCTGGAATTCTCTCCTTCTCGCTCTCAACCCTCAGTTCTCTCGTGTGCTCCCTCCCCCTCAATTCTCACCCATCCTCCTCCTTTTATAAGCAAGGAAACCAGCGAACCCATCACTAACCTCCTAACAGAATGCTCCCCACTCCTCCGACAACCAACGATCTGCTAACCAAATCACTAACTGAACCGACCAACAAAATCCTAAACTGTTGTCCCCCTCTGTCCCCTTGGCTACCAACAAGATGAATGACGATCCAGTTGTTGGATCCTAATGCTTCTCTAGAGGGGGGTGAATAGAGTTTTTCCGGTTTTAAATTATGTCTTTGGAATTTATTAAGCAATTCAAGAATTTAAC
>JAMKQA010011095.1:0-11711 GCA_024699735.1 Posidonia australis
GAGTATATTTGCAGCTCATTTCATAGCAAGTATTTGCATGAATCATGATTCCTTATATAAAAACAAAGATGAAAACAACTTACAGAGATTATATGATGTAGATTTTAACATACAGAATTTAACATACAGAGCATCTTATACGTGGTGCAATCATCTCATCATAAAACAACATGAAAACAACTTACTAACTGATCATCTATCAAGTTTCTTACATGCTTTTATACAGTGTAATATCTTCAGCTTAAATAAAATGATAAGTGAAAGACTGGGTAGGGATCTTACCTTGCTTGTGGTGTTTCCCCATTGAAGGCTCAAGATGACACTTTCTTGTAGCTTTGGATGGGCTGAGAATGCTCGGGAATGTAAGGGTATCTCTAGGAAATGAGAGTGGGTTGCTGGGAGTAAGTGAATAGCTTAACCAAGTGTGATGAGTTGCCAAGTGTTCCAAATGGTTGCCAATGGAGGTCTTTTTATAGAGTTCCACAAGGGTAACTCCCATGGGATGCAGACAGCCTTGCAAACGAAGAGCCTGGCGTAGATTCACAGGGAATATCCGCTGGCGAGGGTTACAAGCACGGGATATGGAAAGCCAGTAGCCAGCACCCTGAAAAGTGGTTGTACGCCAGCTTGGTGTGCCAGATAGGTGCGCCACCTTGGTGCTCCAGCTAGGTGCGCCACTATAGTGCTCTTGCTTGGTGCTCCAGTCATGTGCTACACATTGGTGCTCTCCACTAGCTATTTGAATTGCCAATTGGGCCACGGGCTTGCTATGAACTTGTGGTCGGTTTGTGCGATGATCTCTGGCTAGTTAAAAATGTCAAATAGGATTCAAAAGTGGTTGAGCTTCCCACATCCAAAGCAACATCTGGAGAGTTTACCTATAAGCCACCTCAAAATCAGGGTGTCTACAGATGCCCCTCCCTGAGCGAGGTCGAGGGATAGAGGGAACCGAGACCGATGCTCAAGGTTGACAAGATACCCCCATTTTGAGGTTACGGAGGAATGGTGTTTGCTGTAGGCACTATGTTACTTATCCGATAGATGCATCGAAAGTCATGACTTGTTGCCAAATGAAAATGCAAAATGCATGCGACTGCTGATCTAAATGCTGGAAATGTGATGCCAATGCAAAGAAAACAAATGCATGAGCCGATCTTGAGAGTAAAATGCAAAGTTGATGCTAACATTGTAAACACGAGAATGGGTGCTTGTAAGTGGATGCAATGCTGATGCCAATGCTGAAGTAAAATGGCAAAAAGTAAAGAAATCCTACGCACAGAGGGAACCACTTGTAGGAAAATGATAAGTTGTCAGACTCATCAGTCGGATTTTTTGAGGTTATCAACCTGAGGAGGCAGGATATGACAAGTCAATCAAGTCTGTCATCCCAGACGCCAGACTGCTTGACGGTTGTCAACCGAGTAGTTGGGGATACCAGCCCAAAGAAAAGGGGCATGACAAACATACTATTTGTCAAACAAGAAAGAGGGCCCTATCCGCACGGATCGAGGGCATGTAAAGGGATTTCGTGCCTGCGAAAACCCAAAAGAAAAGGATAGAAAAGGACCTTGACCGCCCAGTCAAAAGGTCAAACAGTTGGATTTCGCACCCACGAGAATCCAAGGAAGAGGACCTTGATCGCCTGGTCAAAAGGTCAAATAGCTGGATTTCACGCCCACGAAAATCCAAGGAAAAGGATAAAACCTAGACCACCTGGTCAAAAGGTCAAACAGCTGGATTTCGCACCCGCGAAAATCCAAGGAACAGGATATGACCTTGACCACCGGGTCAAAAGGTCAAATAGCTGGATTTCGCGCCCGCGAAAATCCAAGGAAAAGGAGATGACCTTGACCGCCCGATCAAAAGGTCAAACAGCTGGATTTCACGCTCACGAAAATCCAAGGAACAGGATATGACCTTGACTGTCGAGTCAAAAGGTCAAACAGTTGGATTTCGTGCCCACGAAAATCCAAGGAAAAGGAGAAAAACCTTGACCATCTGGTCAAAGGTCAAGCAAAAGGATTTCGCGCCCGCAAAAACCCAAGGAAAAAGGAGAAGGACCTTGACCGCCCGGTCAAAGGTCAAACAAAAGGATTTCACACCCGCGAAAACCCAAGGAAGGATATGACCTTGACCGCCCGGTCAAAAGGTCAAACAGCTAGATTTCGCACCCACGAAAATCCAAGGAACAGGATAAGGACTTCGACCGCTAGGTCAAAAGGTCAAACAACTGGATTTCACGCCCACGAAAACCCAAGGAAAAAAGGATAGGGACCATGACCGCCCGGTTAGAAGCCAAAGAAAAGAATCTCGTGCCCGCGAGAAAAAAAGAAAAGAAATGACCTTGACCGCCCGGTCAAAGGTCGACTATGATCGTCCGATCAGAAGCCAAAGAAAGGGATCTCGCGCCCTCGAGGAAAAAGGAAAAGAAATGACCTTGACCGCCCAATCAAAGGTCGATTCTGACCGCCCGGTCAAAAGCCAAAGAAAGGGATCTCGTGCCCGCGAGGAAAAGGGAAAAGAAAGGAAATGACCTCGACCGCTCGGTCAAAGGTCGACTCTGACTGCCTGGTTAGAAGCCAAGGAATAGGATCTCTCGCCTGCGAGGAAAAAGAAAGGAAATGACCTTGACCGGCCGATCAAAGGTCAACTCTAACCGCTCGATCAGAAGCTAAAGAAAAGGATCTCGCACCTGCGAGGAAAAAGAAAAGAAAAGACCATGATCGCCCAGCCAAAGGTCGACTTTGACCACCCGGTCAGAAGCCAAGGAAAAGGATACAACCTTGACCGCCCAGTCCAAAGGTCAACAGTTGGATTTTGCGCCCACGAAAATCCAAGGAGAAGGAAGTGACCTTGACCACCTGGTCAAAGGTCGACTCTGACCGCCCGGTCAAAAGTCAAAGAAAAGGACAAGGAAATGATCTCGACTACCCAGTCGAAGGCCTACTCTAACCGCCCAGTTAGAAGCCAAAGAAAAGGATCTCGTGCCCGTGAGGAAAAAGAAACGAAATGACCGTGACCACCCGACCAAAGGTCGACTCTAACCGCCCGATCAGAAGCCAAGGAAAAGGGTCTCGCGCCCGTGAGAATCCAAGGAAATAAAAGGAAATGACCTCGACCACCTGGTCAATGGTCGACCCTGACAGCCTGGTCAGAAGCCAAGGAAAAGGATTCTGCACCCGCGAGAATCCAAGAAAAGCAATGGAAACGACCTTGACCGCCCGGTCAGAAGCCAAAGAAAAGGATCTCGCACTTGCGAGGAAAAAGGAAAAGAAAGGAAATGACCTCGACCGCTCGGTCAAAGGTCAACTCTGACTGCCCGATCAAGAGCCAAAGAAAAGGATTTCATGCCCGTGAGAATCCAAGGAAAGCAAAGGAAAGGACCTTGACCGCCTGGTCAAAGGTCAAACAAAAGGATTTCGTACCCACAAAAATCAAAGGAAAGCAAAGGAAAGGACCTTGACCGCCCAGTCAAAGGTCAAACAAAAGGATTTCGCGCCCACGAAAATCCATGGAAAGCAAAGGAAAGGACCTTGACCACCCAGTCAAAGGTCAAACAAAAGGATTTCGTGCCAGCGAAAATTCAAGGAAAGCAAAGGAAAGGACCTTAACCGCCTAGTCAAAGGTCAAACAAAAGGATTTCGTGCCTACGAAAATCCAAGGAAAGCAAAGGAAAGGACCTTGACCGCCCGGTAAAAGGTCAAACAAAAGGATTTTGTGCCCGTGAAAATCAAAGGAAAGCAAAGGAAAGGATCTTGACCGCCCGGTCAAAGGTCAAATAAAAGGATTTCGCACCTGCGAAAATCCAAGGAAAGCAAAGGAAAGGACCTTGACCGCCTGGTCAAAGGTCAAACAAAAGGATTTCGCGTTCGCGAAAATCCAAAAAAGAAGGGATAGAAGGATCTCATCCACCCGGAATGAGAATTCGAAAAAGAAAAAGCGATGATCCCTGGATTGTCCCCTAGGAAGGAAGTTGGCTCAGCTGCGCAGGGCAAAAATGCAATTGTGCTCGTTGTTGGCTCTATGGCACGGAAACCAGAGTTCTTGCTTAGATGCATGTGCAATATCCTCTGAAGGAACCGTGCTGGAGTGCCGATCTGAATTGGCTTTGTTTGCGAATTTCGCAAAAGGTTGGGGCATATCTGCAATTTGTTGAAACTGAAGGGGCCTTATTGCAAATTTCCTGGTATGGCAAACCTCTGATTGTTGTATTACTGTTGTGCTGCTGATATTTGAATTTCTGCTGAGTGCTTGCAATTTTCTACTCAAATGTGATTTGTCGCACTCTTTTGTGGGCTATTCTGCAAATTTCACGTTGTCAAGTGGTTTTCTGCAAGTTACCCATATGGTTAAGTCTTGAAGACTTGTGCATTTATTCTCTTGACACTTTGCACTTTGTCATTCATATGCAAGCTGCGGAGGGTCAAAACGTAATTTTCTTGACCATTTTGCACTTTTGACCTTGGGAATGAAATTGCTTGCATGTGATGGGGCTCACTGGATAACTGTCACAATTGCCAAATCATATCTACCTAGGCATCTAACCATGGTGACACCAAAGCATTGTTCTGATGTTCTGCAAACATTGATTGGTGCACTGGTTGCTGAGGATCGTGAACATCTAGGGTTTGATGCATATCATCCTCGCTGTTGAATATTTCCACAGTTGAGGTGAGCTACCATTTGTTATGCACTGTGGCTAGATTCCGGAAACCCACTTTCCATGTCTTTCGCTTCAGGCAGACAGAGCTTGCTTTTGCCTTGGAAGAAGTCTAACGGGTCTGCAGGCTATTGCCATGCATGTCACCAGCTAGTTTCATGTGCCGTGACAGCTATGCTTTTGTGTTGCATCAACTGACAGGCTTATCCTAAAGTGCTTGCAAGAAGCCTCATCTGCATGCTCCCAAAAGTAGTATTGTCCCCATGATCTTCTTGACTTAGAAAAGGCAGCTGGCATGCCCCTAGTCAAAGACCTATTCCCAACCAAAGAGCAGTTAACAAACCCCTGGCTGAAGATCCCTTTTTGCCAAAATTCCAACTCAAATGGCAGTTGGCATGCCACTGGTTGGAACGCGAGCAAACACCTTGCAAAGTGATACAAAATGCAAAAGTGGTGTAATCGAAAATGTTGAATGCCAAATGATTTATGCAAGACTTATAAGATGGAAGCAAGCTTTATGTATGGTTTATGGAAGATATGCCCTCAGCACTGAGGAAGCGTTCATTGCCTGCTACAAGGAACTAAAATGTCCTCAACTCACTTGGTGCTACCTAAATCCTTGGGTTTATGGTGGCTCTCACTCAACCAATGGGCTTTCGGGATAAAATGGGCTCCATGCCAAACTCGTAGGGCCCTACACATACTTTTTTCAATAATTCATTTTTCTTTTACTCCCTTAAAGGCATGCTGACCAACCCTATCCCTGCTTGGAGGTAATGAACACCTAGGCTGTGGGGCGGCTGCTTTCTTCAGTTTAACTTAAGGGGTGGCAAGTCCCTTTGCAAATATGGGCTTGGTAGGTGTATGCTTCGACTCCTCTCCAAGTTATGTGATAGGGATAGAGTTGTCTTGCATGCCTCTCTCATTGCAGCCAACTTATATCTTCGACTTCTATCTTCTTATTTCTTTTGTGCTCCGAAGACTATATTTTTATTGGCTCACACTCATTCACAACCTATCATTTTTTTCTCCCTTTGGAGGTATAGGCCCCTTAGGAATTTGTACATATCGTCCACTTTCCCAAGAATACTGGCTCCCTCACTCCCTAAGTCACACAGGTAGCAACACGTGAGGAGGATCAAAACTCTTCCTAAGCAGGCTGGCTTCCCAATCTTCCTCATCGGGCATGGTTATGCCAATGTTAATATTATGATTACAATACAAGAAGAAAGTACAATGCATATTTAAGTGATGTGCGGATGCAATAAACAAGAAACATAGTGATGCATGGCCTATAATGAAATGCTTTGTAAGGCTCGGGAGTGGCCGACGATCGCTGGTAGTACTTCTCAATTAGAAGGCGCTGATGGGCTCCCAACTGACTGGAGATTAGCACACTCCCTATCTGATTGAAGGACCAAGATTGAAGCTTGGTCCCGGTGATTCTGGCTACGATGGAGAAACAAATGTTTTCCCCTTCTCTGACTCTGTCGTGCTCTGCTAAGTCCTCCGCGAGCACCTCCAATTGTTCTGAATCTTCAACTATGTCATCTGTCAGGCTCTCTAGGTCTGCCTTCTGCACAAGACCTTGTGCTGCTGCTGCCTGACGCACTGCCGACTGTTCTGACTCCGAATGACCATCCTTTGAGAAAAATTCTTTTGAATAAATCCAAATTGTTGGCGACTATGACATTGAGGCTATAAACAAACTCTGGTTTGGATTCATAACACTTGTACTGGTGAAGTTAGTTAAATCACAGGAAATGATCATTTTGCGGGACTTACCGAAGCACAAGGGTCTCTTTTGCTGGTTCTGACGCTCGTATCCCAATTCTTCGTTCTCTCTCTGGTCTTCCGCCTTAATTGGCTCGGCAGTTCCTTAGCCATATCGCCCAAGGGTTCCTTTCTCGTATCCCCAGTTGCGACACAAGTTTTCAACCATCAAGCAAGGGTTGTTGTGAACGGCCAAGTGGCTAACAGACTCAAGAGCGGGAATGAGATTAACTGGCTCAAATCGGTTGACACGATACAGAAAACCAAAAGGTTTGAAGCTAGAGTAGAGACTACCTCAATGGTAGGACGACTCAAACTAAAAACTTCTTCGAACCACCGAGAGAGGATAAATACAATTGACATGGAATAGGGGAAAAAACATCATGAATAAGATTGATAGGACAAATAAAAGATCAGATAGAATCTACAAGAAAGATGGAATTGACTCCCGAAGGGCCTGCTGCTCCTGGGGCTGAATGCTGAGGTAAAGGCTGACTAACTATGTTGGGTTGTGCTGGTGGTGCTTTTGTGGCTACTGATGTGGGCTCAGGGCCTGTCGCCTGTGTGTTAATCACAATGACCTTTTGGTCAATCAAGTCCTGGATTGTGTTCCTTAATGTGAGACAATTGTCTGTCGAGTGACCCACGACCCGATGGAAATTGCATAACACGTTCACATTATACCAGGCAGGAAGCGGACTTGGTGGCGGGCGCACCTCAGGCAGCCTTAGGAGGGATGTGACTTTAGGGAATACCATGCTCAACGGTTCCACTAAAGGGGTATAGTGGCGCCTGTCACAGCGTTGCCGCCTTGGCTGCGGATGTGCCAATGGCAGACGCACCACCACCTGAGGGGTAGGATAAACTGGAGTGGCAGTGGGAGTGATGTGTGGTGCATGAAGTGCTCTAGGAGTGGGCGTGGGTGCATAAACTAATTGATGCTAAGGGGGCGAATGGACATTTGCCGGTGCAGTAGGGGATCTAATGTAAGAAACTGTATCCTTGGAGAGATCCCGCCTCCGGGGTGGATTGACATTGTGGTTGTTGTTGTTGTTGCTGCTGCTAGCGCCACTATGTGAGGAAGTGGCTTGCTTGGTAAATGCAGAGAGTGCTGGAAAACTGCCGCTGCATAGTGAACTCTCAACACGGGCACCTACTAGAAGCAAAGCAGAAAAAGTGGTGACTAGCTGTATGCTGAGTAGAGCCACGACTGCTGGCTGTGCTCCTCGAATCATGATCTCAATAGACTCCTCATCGGAGGGCCTATCTTTGACCTGCGAAGCCAAGAACCGCCAACGTCCAACATACTCCCCAAATGTTTCTTGGGGCCTCTGCTTAATTGCGACTAAGTCCTCGCGCTTTGGGACTAGGTCGAGGTTAAAGGAATACTATTGGAGGAACGCCTGTGTAAGGTCGTCCCAAGTCCTAATGGTGGCCATGTCGAGGGAAGTGAACCACTTCAACGCAGGCCCCGTAAGACTATTCTAGAACAGGCGAATGAGAAATCTCTCGTCAGCTTGGAGCTGGGCGAGGTCTCCGCAATAGGCCTTGAGGTGGGAAATCGGGCAGCCCCTACCATTGTATTTGTCGAATTCCGGGATTTGGAAGTTCGATGGGAGAGTCTCCTCTGGAAAATAACAGAGGTCCCAGAATTGGTAGGACCGGCGATCCCCACCTTGCACTTGTCAGAGTGTGAGCTCCAAATCATTCACCCTTGCAAGGAGAGCATCTAGAGCTACTGTAGTCGTAGATTGTGCAGCTGAGGCAAGTGTCGCGTACACTGTATGGGTCGCCCCTAAGGGCTCCACCGGATCCACCATTCTGTCATCTAGTGCTACGGCAGGATGGCCAGTGTACCTGTGCATGGGTGTTGTGTGCTGTGGGATAAAGGATGAGGCTTGTGTCTGATACATGGGTGAGGATAAGGCAAGGGGTGGTGTTATAGTAGGTGCAAAATGCGGGAGAAAGAGCTGTTGGACCGGAATGGCCTTGGGTACAATGCTCACAGCGTGTGCTCCCGTCAACCGAGATGGCTGACCACCAGATAGTAGAGATGCATGCTGTGATGGGTGCTGTGAAGGTGTTACAAAAGGCAACGTCGACACCCCTATCGCTGGAGAGACGAGGGATGGTGACGGCTGTGGGGGTGGTGTCGTGGATGCAAACTATGATCCTAGAGCCGGTTGCGAAGGCAACTCGGGAGTCGGAAAAGACAAAGCTGAGAAGGGCTAGAGCACCAATGCCAATCCCTACAACTGCAAGGCGAGGGCCGACATGTGTTGCAGTTGCGCGGTCATGGGATCGCCGCCGGTGGCTCCAACGAACAAAGGCAAAGCAGGAGAAGAATCAGGAAGCTGAGATCCCAGCTGTCCAAACTGGGGGGAGGCTACTACAGAGACAGCCGCAATCAAAGGAGGGCTAGTAAACACATAGCCCTAGAGAGGAACAGCAAAAGAACCCTAGGGAAGGGTCACAGGAACAGACTCAACTGTTGAGGCCCCAACAGCAGCAGAAGACCAAGCAGGTGGTCCCGAAGGAGGGGTAGCTACAAGGACACGGAACTGGGGTGGCGAAGGCCCTCCAGAAGCTAAGGCAAAAGTGGAGGCAGCAGTGACAACTGGAATAGAAACAAAGGAAGGGTACACTGAAACGAGGACCTCCTCCTAAGCAGCAGGGGAAAGGGGCTCGCTGGTATGCTGGGCCATGGCGGATCGCAAGGGAGTACGGATCGGACTGCGGTTGGGAATGAGAGCACGGATCCTAGGACGAGCTATCGTCGAAAGTGACAGATAACTCAAGAGACGTGGTCGAGAATGGGGTCGCAACGAGAGTCAGCGAAAGGAAAGGTCTCGAGCTCAGGCTAAGGAAACTCGCACGCTGACAATAATTCTATTCACATAAACAAACAAGTTAGAAAAGATGCAATGTTTATGGTGGTATGAGATGCAAAATGCATGAATGCCTCTAGTATGCGCTCCCTCGCAACCTAGGGGTGTCCTACCAAGCCATCTACTCCAGGTTCACACAGGGGTGAATAGGTCTCCGACTCAAGGTTAGAAAGATTAAGGTCCCCATTCTAAATCCCAGCCAAAGCTTAGGTAGTGAAAGAGTGGTGCATTCGGGGCCTCGTCCTCTGCCAAAGCAGTAGGTTGTACCCTCTACTAACACCGACACGACCCCGAACAAGGGGAGACAAACTCGATATTTCATCCCACGCCAAAGCCATAGGATGAGACACCGAGAAATGTCCTTCGCAAACTGTATAGGTAGACTCAAGAGATGAGAAGATGCATGCCCTATATAATGAATGCAAAGTATGCTTTGAGTCTTTTACTTGCAAGTTTATTAAACCACAGGGGAAAGTTTGCAATTTGTCACGAGGTTGCCTTATGTTTTATTGATTTTGGTTTTTATATTTTCATTAACCAAATGGAGAGAGAAAACATGTCTCCAATCTCCTAAACATGGCATATACAAGAAGGGAAATAAACATGCAAATCAGATATGAATTAACAAACAGAAGCATGTGCAGGTTATGTGCAACAGTGGTGACATAGCAAATGTGTAAAAAGAAAACACCCATTATATAAAAGGCATGCATGTATGAAAGACACCACTTATAAAGGGAAACTGAAGCAAAGCATGGAAATAGGCAAACAAGGAGAAAATCCAAAGTAAACCCAAAACAAAAGCCGAGATCTGGTTATCCCCAGCGGAGTCGCTAGTTCCTATAACCATGCCGGTGACTGCCTCGGGATTGGCGTGGAGGCCAAATGCACGAGGGTCGGCAAAGTCACGGCAAAAATAACAAAAATAATGATAAAAAAGCATGAGTTGCCACCTAATCTATTTAAAAATGGAAGACAAGGAAAACCGCTTAAAACATTCAAATCATGCAATAAAGCCAATGGAAAAGGTCTTCAACCAAGAAAATTGGGCAAGGATCCCTGTTACGCACGAGGAAGGTATTAGGCACCCTCGTGCGCCCAAAAATCGGCCTTTCTATGGGTTTCTCATTTACTTATATGAAATGTCGGCTTTTCAGCCTTTTCTGTACGCCCAGGGGCGATATGCAATGCAATGCTATGGTGTCTTATGCTAAACAAGGGTGTGTGGGCTATAGGGTGTGTCCTAATGCTCAGAAAGGTCACTCGTACGGTGGGTCAAGCACCAGTGCAAGGATATTGCACAGATATATTCAAAAGATCTAACAACATCGAGTGTTTTTCATCCTCGCTTTACTATATGCAAAACATGATCTATCATGCATGAAAAGGGCAGAAAACAGAATGGGTCTTCCTGATATACCCAGGAAGACAACCAGAGAAAACCAAAAGCAAATCCAAATGGGAAACATGCTAAATACCATGCTAAAAGCTGCTGTGTGCAACAGAAAACAAGCAGGTGCGCCTGTTTGGTGCGCCAAACTGGTGCTCCAGTCTGGAGTGCCACCTATGTGCTCTATTGAAGCTAGGAAAGTGTGCTAGAAGAAGTCATAAATCCGACAGTAAACCAGAATGCCATGCAATGTAAAATTCTTGTAAACTTGCAAACTCATCAGAGAATGCAACATTGAGTATCTTATCAAAATCCAAACAAGAAAACACAAGATGGGTCTTGTGCTCAAGGGCTGTATGCCTCACACATGACCACACCATCCCTATGCTAAGTAAAAACAATAATATTCAGCCATGCTATCCAGATCTGGATCATGGACTGATGCATAAGAACCTCCGAAACAGGTGTTTATGGGGCAATCTGCTCACAAGATTTCAGCAACTGGCTGAATATGCAAGATGCAAAAAATACTTAAAACAGTGTCATCCAAGACTGAAATCATGCATGCAAAGACATGCCATATCAGAGAATACACACCATAAAAATCAAAGTCAAAAACACCCGAGAAAGCATGCAGGTTATGATGCAAAGATGATGATTTCCTCTCTAACCAGACTACTGCACCAGGATGGTGCTCTGGTTAGGTGCGCCACCCTGGTGCGCCACCTTGGTGCTCCGATGTGGTGCACTCTAGAAAATCTGAATTAGACTGCTATCTGATTTAGATTCTGGTCCAGATGCAAGAGATTAATTGTGATTTATCTTAACCAGATCGGTTATTCAGATGATAAAAGGCAGAAACATGATGGAAAGCAAGCAATGAAAATCCTTTTTATCATCTCTTTTAAATCATGCAAGATCATGGGTTAAGGGCTGAAATTATTCGCATAGTAGATTCTAAAGAGCATGCAATGAGCTAATGAACTTAACAATCATATGC
>JAMKQA010011100.1:0-10251 GCA_024699735.1 Posidonia australis
ACCATTCCCAGACAGAGAGCCTCCCTCCTCAATTAAAACGATGTGAGGAGAGCAAGGGTCAGTCAAAACCGGCACCTCGTCTGCCAGATTTGATCCCAGTGGTCCCACCAAATCAGCAGAAGGTCGAGGGAAATGAATATTAAGATTATCGCTCACGGAATTGACGAAAAACCCCCCAACTAATCCCCTAGAGATATTATAATCCTCGCAGAAAACAGGAGGGCAAAATCGAGAATACCCCCACACGGAGTACGAGGGGTCAGCGAGACCAGGCGTGTCAGCCACGCCACCACAAGTTGCAGGATCCTCGCTCCGCCGGCCCACCGGAAGTTGCAGAGGGATCACCGGATCGGAATGAAAAATGGGATCCACACACACAATATGCGAAAGAATAGAGTAAGATCCACCAATAGTTTGGGGAAAAAACCCCCCAACCGATCGAAAAACCACAGGCGATCCAAAAGCATCATAAAAACCAGAGAAACCACGGCTAGATGAAGCTAAAAATCTCGCTATCTCAGATCCATATTCATCAATAATGGTATAGCCAAAGAAACATGAAACCAACATATTTAACCAACACTGAGATATCGGTCTGTAAATAAAACAACAGTCCACAGAAATATGCACATCACTATTAACAGAGAAGCTCATGTAAGGGGAAAAGCCAAAGAAGATCACCAAGATGCCAGATTCGGAAGATCTGGGATCATCAGAGAGGGATCTTCTCCGGGAAGAGTCGGAGATAGATGCAAGAGAACTCCCCTCTACCGACTCAAAGAGAGAAGCGGGGGCCTTCCTCTTCTGATTGCCCCTAAATGGGCAAGATGGAGAAGAAGGAGGGACAGAAGTTACCATCTGAGATGACGCCGCCTCAGTCCCGGCGCTCTCGCCCTGCACGCCCCCCAACGCGGCTTTACGCGAGCGGAGATAGTAAGGATCTCGGCGACCCAGGGGTAGACGTCGACCAGCCATAGATCTTAGGGGGGAGAAGAAACACGATCGAGGATGCAGTGAGATGAAGCACAATTTTACTAAACAGTAGCGTAGTTTTTCGAAGTGGCAACACAAACATACCCTTGGTATCTCAAATGTTGTTATTCTTTGATTAGAAATTTTGGGGTTCGTTTTCCTCTAACGAATGGAACATGAAAAAGTTGGGTTCCTATAAAAACAAAAATTTTTGATTGGTTAACTATTTATGATAAAATACTCTTAAGGATTAATTTAGAAAAATTGGGTTGGAGAGGGCCTTTAAATTGTGTTTCTTGTGGTTGTACTTGTGAATCATCATGTCATATGTTACTACATTGTCCTCTAACATAGGACATCTGGTAATTTTTCTTGGATAATCTATCTTGTTTTTCTAATATCTCTACTATTAAAGTTTTCCTTTTGTTCAGACATGGTACATATAAACAAGAAGATTTTTCGGAATTCTTTTCGGCCAATTAAATACATTTTGTTTAATATAATATTACTTATTAGATCCTAGATAGATAACTTAGGTGTAGGATAGAAAGCTATGGTTTTATTAGAGGCTATTGGTCATATGTAACAAGATTAGGATCAATAATATGTTGTTACTGCATAGATAATTGCATCATCAATTGGATTATCTATGCTTGGTTCCTCCCTACACTTTTCTTCCGATCCTAAGAGTAATGCTATGGTGGCCTATGATACTTTGATCATAGGAAAATTGAACTTGTAGATGTACATGTTAGTTATCTGAGAGGTCAATTAAATTTTTTTTGGATAGTATTGATTTTGATGACTTTTTGGAATCTGGGTTATATCATATTGTACTTTTTAGCTTATATTCAGAAATAGGACTTGGTTTAATATGGAATTTCAGACTTTTTACTTGGTTTTGATTTTCATAAGTAAGTGTTTTTATTTAATATAATCATTTATCATATGTAAAAAACTCTAACAAACGAGTTGAAAAGAGTTTCACGCATTCACAACGATTCAGAAGGAAAGCATACCAAGTGAAATTTCTTTTCCCACCAAACCAGAGAAAAAAAACCACCTGAACCAAAAGGAAGGAGAAAATCTCAAAACCAACCACGCAGTGGGCCCCACCACCTTCGCAACATGTCATTTTACAGTTCCAAGCCGCCTCTCCCCCTGTTTCCCGTCGCCTTCTCCTCAGTCCTCACTTCCTCCATCATCTCTCCATTTTACTCCCACTCCCAAGAAGGAAACGCTCGGAGAGGAAGAAAGAAACTCGTCTTGTTTTCTTAGAGAAAGTGAGGGGGAGCTTCTCTTGTTCTCGACTCCCTTCTCTGATCTTTCTCCACGGCTGAAATTTCTAGTGAGAGAAAGAGAACTATTATACTCATGACATAACAATAGAAGAAGAAGAAGAAGAAGAAGAAGAAGAAGAATGATCTCCAGATTCGCCACCACCAGCCCCTCTGCAGCCGGGGCGGCGACCAAGGCGGCGATGAAGACAGTGGAGGAGGAACTCTCCTTCCCGATACTCATGGCGGAGAGGATCAAGACGGCCGCCGACGAGGCCAACTCCTTCAGACAGGAGTGCGCCGAGTTGGGCAGGCTCGCCTGCAAGCTTGGCGACTCCCTCCGATCGGCTGCCCGTCTGGCCACATCCAACCAGACCCTCTACGACCGACCGCTCCGTCGCGTCGCGGCCGAGTGCTCCAAGTCGCTCGAGCGGGCGCTGGCGCTGTCGCGCCGGTGCCGGCACGGAGGGGGGCTGTGGCAGGGGGTCGTGAGGACCATCGTTGGGTCTGCGGATTTCAGGAAGGCGACAGGATTGCTTGAGGCGTCGGTTGCCGACATCACGTGGTTGATATCGGTCTATTCGACGAGTATGGGGACCGGCGAGGATATTGTGCTGAGCCTGCCTCCCATTGCGAGTACTGATCCCATCGTCTCCTGGGTGTGGTAAGGAACCCTGTCAGTCAACCTTACTTTCGTATTCATTTATTTTGGTAATCTTCTGATTATTTGATGCTATAGATGGAAAATGGGTTGGAAATCTCGCTTCATTGATGCTAAGGAACTTTTGTTAGGTTTGATTTCATAATTATTTATTAAGGTTTCTTGTGAATTTACCATCAAGTTGTGTGTTCGTGTATTCGCCCTTCGTGCAGTCTGCTCATGCATTGTTTTTTGTGATTTTGTTACCTCAATTTTTTCAGGGTTTAGTAATTTAGACCAAGAATACTGTTGTGTAAGTTTTTGCTATTGTGATTATAATATGAGGCTCATAGACTTCACTTAATGGTGTGGAAGATAGACAATTTTCATTGGTCTGACTCTGTATTCACTGAGATTTGATGTGAATTTATTTTTACCATAGATATGTTCTTCCTGTCATGCATCATTTGCTATTGTTTTTTTTTACTGCATTTTATTCAGGTTTATTGATCTGAGAGTGGTTCTTAGTACAATTACCTTCATGCACCTTATGGTAATCCACTGATTTTGGGACATTGGTTTGGACAGGAGTTACATTGCTATGGTGGTTCATGGTGGCAGTAACCCCTCTGAACGCGTTGATGCAGCCATGTCTCTTGCAAATCTTGCTCGCGACAATGACCGGAACAAGAAGATAATTATGGAAGAGGGTGGTGTTCCACCATTGCTTGCTCTTCTGAAGGATGCTACCTCTCTTGAAGCACAGCTAGCTGCTGCCACTGCACTTACTAAAATCGCCAGGTGCCAAATGGGTGTTTCTGTCATCCTGTCAGAGGTTGCGATACCAGCTATCATACAGGTGCTATCGGATTCCCTCATGAGGTTGCAGATTCATGTTGCCTCTCTGGTTTCTGTCATGGCTGCACAGGATCCTGATGCACAGGAGGAATTTGCGAGGGAGAATGCTATTCGGCCTCTTGTCACCTTGCTTTCCTTTGAGCTCCCTATTGACGAGCCAAAGACTGCAGCAAAGAAGGCCACCAGCTTTCATTCTGTTGTTCAGATTAATCGTGGATTTGGTGCAGGAGAACAGTCGGCAAGTGCACGTGTTGGTGGTGGAGGTAGTGGCGGCATGTCATCATGGTCTTTGGACAGTCACCGCCGAAAGGAAAGGGACAGGGAGAGCCCTGAGGTTAAGCTTGAGCTGAAGGTGGCTTGTGCCAAGGCACTTTGGATGCTTTCCCGTGGCAACTTATCTAACAGCCGCAAAATTACAGAGACCAAAGGGCTGCTTTGTCTCGCTAAGACAATTGAGATAGAGAAGGGTGAATTGCAGTACAATTGCCTGATGACATTGATGGAGATTTGTGCAGCTGCAGAGACCGATGCTGACCTCCGACGTGCTGTTTTCAAGATGAACTCCCCTGCAGCCAAGCTGGTCGTCAATCAGCTCCTCGGGATGGTTCAGGAGATCAGCACTCCAACTCTTCAGGTTGCTGCAATCAAATCTGTTGGATGTCTGGCTCATACCTTCACTGCCAAGGAGACACGTGTAATAGCCCCTCTTGTTGCGCAGCTTAATCACTGGAATGTAGAGGTTGCTGCAGAGGCAGCTATTGCTTTAGGGAAGTTTGCTGGTCCTGAAAATTTCCTCCACATTGAGCACTCAAAGGCTATTATAGAATTTGATGGGGTGCCTGACTTAGTGAGATTGGTTAAGTCAGGTCATGAGAAGGCACAGTTGAATGGATTAATCTTAGTCTGCTATTTGGCCTTGCATGTGGGTGATAGTGAAGCTCTGGAACATGCAAAGGCTCGGGCAACATTGGAAATGGCTAGTCGTGCTCCAGTCGGTCAGAATCCATTGCTCAGGGAATTGATTCAGAAGGCCATGAACCACCTTGAGCTTTATCACACAGGTGTTCATCCATAAAGGCAGTCTTATGCACCATAGACTTTCCTGGAACAGTCCATCGGTTGGTCCTAACTCCCAGTTGCTGAACTGGATTGTATATGTCTCAAAATAGAGCTTATGTTTAAGTGGTGAAGGATTTGTTTGCGGGTCTTTGAAACGGAAGGCAACAAGTTCATATTGTTGTCTGATGTTCGTTTGGAGAGGCGATTCATATGTCCAATCACATTCCTTCTTGGCAATGTACATTTGTATGGATTATGTGAATTATCTTATTTTCAATTAAGATAAAGAAGATGAGCATTTTTGGTGGATTTGTGTGAAAATGCTTTTATTCTCTGTTATTTTAGTGCTATTACTCAAGGCAGAAATGGTTGCCATTAAACTTACAAATGTTTCTACTGACACTTTTTATATTAAATATGAAATCTCAACTGATCAATTGTTGTCAGGTTTGTGTGTCAGCAGTTGATGCTTGATTCAGTAGAAGACTTTCCACTTTGGTTGGCGGTAATTTTTTAACTCTTGCTAAGCCATTTTTGTATCCATTCCACTGTTACCGTAGGATTTGATCTTTACCTTGTATCTGACAGTAGCTAATTCCAATATAGTTTCTCCATGGTTGTTTTGCCATTGTCAATTCGACTTTAAGTATCTTCAGTAACCACTGTCCGTAGTTATTCTTCATCTTCTTGTTCATTTGAAATTAATAATTATTATAGTATGATGCTGTGGTACACTGGGACTAGTATATGGTCGTTCTTATATCAAATTTGAAAATAGCACTATGTATAGTTTTATTTTGGATTATGATGAGGCTAAACGACCACGCATTGCTATGAATAATGACAGATACAAACATGTTTACCATATACTGCATCATATATATTGAAAGAAAACTAACATATTTTCATCTAGTTCTAAATTGACGTAGAACTTCTCATCTTTCATGATATAATTTACTATTATCAACAAAATTTACATGCTCAACTTAGTTTATGCTATATTCAACTAGCGATTTATTTAGTTTCTTGACACTCTTCTGGAGGGTTTTTTTCGTACCGTCTGATATGTTTGTGAAATAAGCCATTGTTCTTGTCAAGCAATCAAATGTGCATCTGTTTTCTTGCCACGCCATTGTGTGCCTTTTGCATTCTTTAACCTGCCAATACAATATGTCTTTTTTCAGCATTGACATAGTTTTTTGATGCTTGTGTGGTAACTAGGCCGTAACTCCAGCATTCCGTAAATAGATAATAGTAGTGCAAAACATAATTACCATGGAGTTCTGATGATACAAATACTGTATATAGTAATTCTTCTTGCATGGACATCAGTTGACAGTTTCGATGGTCCTATCTTTTACATCCTATATTTGATGTTGGTTTGCTTTTAGATAAATTAATAGGGTAAAGGTGTAAGTTTAAAGGTTTGCTTGATGAAATAATAAGGTTTTCTCTGGGGGAAAGGATGAGGGCGAAGATTCAATTCCTCCATCTGTTTAGTGTGTTTAACTTTTCCATGTGTTTGGGGTTTTCTTTCTTATTTTCTTTCAGTTAAATTTTCATTTCTACATTAGTGAAACATCGATGGAAGGATTAGATTCTGGAGGTTTATGCCTTCTTCCTTCATTATTTAGTTCACGGTTGGTAATATATCCTTGCTATTTTTCTCATCTTAATTTTACTCGTGTGTTTGCAATCTTTTACATCTTTATGTTATTTCTTAACTTCATGTTTAGGTGTGATGTTAAGTTCGTACGTGTTCAGTTCTGAATAATATGTCTTATCTGACATGATGCAACATCTGTCAAATTACAAAATTGAGATCAAATATCGTTCTTCTTTGTCCGACACACCTATGTGTGGAGCTTTTGAAATTGGATTTAGTTAAAAATAATTCTACATTTTGTAATCTTGTTTGGCATTAAAAAAAATAATCTAAGCTTGTTGATTGAAATTTCTGACGAAAGACCAATGTATCCTTGAAAAAGCATATCCTAATGTCTCTCCTCTTTCTCCTTTGGTCTTCTCTCTCAAATGACAAAAACTTTTCCTCCTTCGTCGAAATTCTCTTTCCCTATTACTCTCTTCTTTTTGTCGATAGCCTCTTTCTTCACCACTCACCTCCTCCGTCGGACATCCTCCTTCCTCATTACTCTCCACCTCTAATAGACATCCTCCTTCCTTGTCACTTTTCTCCACAAACTTTACCATCGAGCATTCTTCTAGCATGGAAATGTCATCCTTCACTGTCAAGTCCTCCACCATCAGGTTGAGGATGAGAAATTTTCTGTCATTGTTGTTGTCAATGAATGGAGTTTGAGAGAGAGTCGATCGGTGGATGGAGTTTGAGAAAGAGGCAAATACGGTTTTGGAAAAGAAGATGTGAGAATACTCGAATTTTGTCTAGGATGGCAAAACTTACAAATTTCATATAGTTATTTTGTTATATCACTAGTGTTATAAGGATAATATGGTTTATAAAGAAAATGTGGTTTGAACTTTTTAGCCAAAGCTTACTCAAGTAAGCTTCTAGAATTTGGACTTTTGCCTGGATATTTATAAACAAAAGCCAAAAATGATTCTCACTAGAAGCTCACCAAAATTTTTTGTTTGTTTTGGCTTTTGAGGGAAAAATGATTTTTGTCAAAAACTTTGGCCAACAATCCCTACCAAATGCTACCTAAGTTGCAGATCATTGTTAGAAATATCTTTTTTTTTTTATGATTACACTTGGATATATTTTCATAGAAATAAAAGGCTGAAGGATTTATATGTTGTAAATATATATACTCAGAAAAAAGAATTGAAGAATGTAATTAAGTTATGTAAGGTTTATTTTGTAAAAAGTCAAATATTTATAGAGTTTCATGAAGTATCAAAATTGGCATACCCATTCAGGAGAAAACGACATACCTATCGACATTCCAAATTCAAAGAAGAAGAAACTAAATTGGCATAACAAGGAAAATAAGCATACCGACGCAAGAAAAACAGTACTAGCATCGGAATTCTGGAAAAATTGAGGAGATGAAGATGAAGACAGAAACGACATACCGGGATGAAATTGGCATACCGTTTTAGGAAAAATCGGTATACCGAAATAATTTCGGCATACCGAATTGTCCGTCAAGTGCAGACTGAAGATCAATTTGGCATACCGGAGGTCAAAACGGCATATCGAAAGACTAGCCGTTTGTGACCGTTTTCTAGTCGTTAAACACATCTTTCGATGGTCTTATGGCTATAAATAGGACTCGATTAAGCCTCGATAAGGACACACATTTACACACTTGTAATTCTATATTCTTTCTGTCATATATTCTCCTCACGAGCGATATTGTAAAGCTATTGTTGTAATCGAGCTTTGTGAGAGGGAAGTTTCAAACTTGTAAAGCATCAGGCAAAGACTCTAGCTTCTCGGGAATAGAGAAGTGGGAGGAGCAAGAGAGGAGTTGGTGGGACAACCAACAAGTAAGTTCTTTATTGTTTTAAGAATAAGGGAAAAATCTCAAGAGGATCTTGAGGAGTGGACTAAGCTGGGGTTTCCGAACTACTATAAATCGCTTGTGTTTTCAATTTCTCTCATCCCCATCTTGTGCATTTATTTTCTGTGCCATCAAGTGTATATGATAAGTATTAGTTGATTAATCACATTGCTTGTAATTTCTAATAATATCTAAAATTGGGCAAAGTAATATTAAAAACTAAGATTCTTACCCCTCCTCTAGAGAAACCTTTCGATCCTACAATTATGAACTCTGATCTCATTAATATGCATTTGTGATTCCCTTGTAATCAAACTAAATATAATGATTATGGTGTGGGTGGACTGTTTTTGTAGGCTATTAATATTTTAAGTTTAGGAATCAAGGTATTAAATGCTCTATTTAGTGTGAAGAATGTGTGACATTTTTTATTGATTTGTGTGGATAATATTATTTTTTGGTGTAACACTTATAAATTTATTTTTGTAAATATATACAATTTAATGATTTTATTCTAGGCAGGTATTATTGTCTTAAGGCTCATTTGTGTACTTTGTAGCTTTGGACTTGGGTCTCGTGGGTAGACTACTGTTTATGTGTTTCCTACGCTTGTGGTCCGGCTCGTTCTTGTACTGTGTGGCTCGTGTGTGTGGGTCGGTTGGTCGGATGATTGGTTGAACTCGTGCTGTGATCGGTGTAGTGGGAAGTTGGAGCATGTTGGTGCGCATGCGTGAGTAACTGGCTGCATACATGCGTTCACTTTCTTCTTCTACGTGACTTTCTTAGCTGAGGTTCTTCGTCATGCACCACTTCACCCTCTCCTCCTCCTTCCCATGCGTTTCTTCCTCCTTCTCGAGCACACCATCTCCTCCACCCTTCCTCCCTCCTCCACCCCATCGCCACTCTCTCTCTCTCTCTCTCTCTCTCTCACACACTCATCCTCTCCCTCCTTTCTCTCTCACTCACACACACTCTCTCCCTCTCCCAAATTCCTCCCCTGTTCCACTCCCCTGTTTTGTGTGCTTGAGAGCGAGTGGAGTGTGCGACCGTGTGCGGCGATGAGGCGAGTTCCAGGGAAGTTTCCTAAGGACGTGTGAGGCTTCGAAGGAGCTCGTGGTCGCTAACGGTGCAATAGTCGACCAACGTGGGTGTTGAGTCGCCGGAGGGTGCGTTTCAGGTATGCACCTCACCCTCACTTGTAGAAATGTATGTAAAATGGTAGAAATCATAGAAATGTATGGAATTTAGGTTAAATTTATGCCTCCTAATTTTTTTTATGTGAGTTTTTGGCAAATTTATGAGACATTTATGGCCATTAATGTGTGTGGTTGAGTTTTGGGTCGTTTTGACCCTTATTTCTTTGTACTTTTATTTCTCTGTCTATGATTAGTGGATTTTAGTTTTGTTTGTGTGGATTTGGAGTAGACTTAAGGGTCTACAACATATGTCTTATGTGAATTTTATTGTGGTTGTTTGACAGGTCCGCCCTTCAATCCTAATTGGGAGAAAAGCTAAACATGTGGTTTGAGACTGTATTCTAGTTTTGCAGAAAACGACATATCAAACCATTTTGGTATGTCATTTTTACTTTAGTTTTGATCTTCATGACACTGGTTTAGTCAACCAAATTTTCTTCGGTCTGTTGTTTCATGTATTGAGTGTTGACTGTTGGATCCTTTTCGGTTTGTTGAACCAAGGATTTTTAGATGACCGATTTGAATTTTGATCTACCATTGTGGCATCCTTAACCTAGTTCAATCGACCAGCTCAATTCGGCATGTCGAACCAGGTCCTAGTTCTTATGTTTTGGGATGATTTCTAATGGCTCTTTTTGTTAGAAATATTACATGAATTTTGATGATTATTTACTTGTGCATATTTTTCATAAATATTATAACTTGAAAAAGATATAAGTGCCTTATCTTGAAATCAAAAAAGGACATACCGACATCAAGAGTGA
>JAMKQA010011101.1:0-10796 GCA_024699735.1 Posidonia australis
ACCGAGTTTCTCGGGCGCACGAGGGTGCCTAATACCTTCCTCGTGCGTAATAGGAATCCTTACCCATCCTCTGGTTAGCAGACATCCGGCCTTCCCATCTGCATCACATGCATCCATCCTTTTGTGGTTTTCCTCGTCTTTCCCTTAAAAGACTGGGTGGCGACTCCCTTTTCTTTTTCTTTTATCCTTGCGCCTTCGCCATCCATTGGCATGGCTGTGATCCCTCTCCCGCCTCCCTCTGGGTCCGGCATGGTCACAATATCAAAACAGCTTTTCCGGCTATGCCAAAGAGGAGAGCAGTTGTTTGCAGAGGTGTTTAACAAAGCACCAGGCCATACCTTATTAAGGTACCTAGCCTTTACTAATTCTTTCCACTTCATTTGACAATTTGCTGAGAGTAATTGCCAAAGTAGTTTAGTTTTGAGTGCTAAGTTAAAATTTCTGAGGTTAATAATCCCTCATCCTTTGTGCTGTTTAGGTCTGTAAAGAGTTGCCCACTTGACTAGATGCAATCCTTTATGGTTTGCAGGGTCTGAGTTCCACAAAAAGTTGCTTCTAATCCTATCTATATCTTTATGGTCTGCACTGACAAGGATGTGCTTGATATTAATTATATTCTCGGTGCCTTCAGCTAAAAATAGTATGGTATCATCAACATATTGAATGTTCAATACAATACATGTGGAAAGTTAATGTCAGCTATAAGTTTGTGAGTCAGAGCTAATTTCAACATGCGGTTCAGGACATGTGTGGCTATAGTGAAGAGCATGTTTGTATATTCATTTGTGTTATTACATGCGTTAGAGACAAAATAAAATCTCTTGTCTGTTATGCTATTATTTGGATCATCAATTTATTGTAAGTATTAAAATAATAATAATAATAACAATTATATCATTTCATTATAAGATTATGGTATGTCCAATTCATTTGAATATTTTTGGCACATAATTTGATTAGTAGTATTCATACTTAAATATGCTTATTGTTAAAAATTACATATTACATGAAATGAGTTGTTAGTATTTCATTTAAATATTGCATGCTTAATTTGTTTTTGTTTGGTAGCTTAATGAGTTGTTTTTCTAAATTGTATGAATAAAATAAAATAATTTAACTTGCGTTTTAGCCATCATTAATTATTATTTTGAAATTTGGTTTATTGCAAGTTGACATATAGTTGTGAAAAATTCTAATTTGAATATAAATTGTTTCTTGTTATCAATTTGAAATATGACCACTAATAAGCTCATTATTGCTGAGTTGGCTAAAATTGAGAAATTGAATGAAGGAAATTATGAGATGTGGTATAAGAAAATTAGATATACTCTTAACTATGACAATTTGAAAATGTTATTGAAATTCTTCCTCTAGAAATTGATGATACTGCTGCTGAGGCAAAAATTAAGAAATTAGAAAAGTAGAAATCTGATAATAAAAAGGTAAGAAACCTTATGTTCATGTTTATAGAAGATAACCCTATGTTTATGTTTATGGAGGATAATTTATGAAATATATAACACTGCATATAAATTATAGAATGCTTTGATGGAAATGTATGATAAAACTATAGAAATAAATACCTAACTTCTCCTTCAAAAGTATAATTCTTATAAAATATAAGAAGGACAAAGTGTTATGAAATATGTTGATAATATGATTGTCATGGCTAAAGACTTATTTACAGCAGGAGCTCTAATTTTGAAAAAATTGTAAATAGCAACTATTTTGAATAGTTTGCCAACTAATTTTGATATTTTAACCATTTCTCTTAGATCAACTCCACTTCAAGTTTTTGAATTTGCAGCTAGGTTAGGAATTGAACAGGAAATTATAGTTAATTGAAGGAAGTATGAAGTAAATATGGAAGAGATAAATGCAGCATTTTACCTGTCAAGGTATTAAAAAGGCGAGTCAAGAAAAAATGGCCCAAATAAAGTCCAATATAAATCAAACCAGGTACAAAGAAAGAAACCATGATGGTCTTACCATCTATGTGGTCAATTTGGTCATTTTAGAGCAAATTGTCCAAATAAGGACAAAAATAAAAGCAAGAACTCAGAATATGAATCATCTAATAAAAGAATTTTCATTAGTGTGGTAGAGTTCAAGAATGTTGTGGTACCCATTTGATTAGTGGATTGATTCAGGTATAACCTCACACATTGCAAAAAGAAAAAGAAAAAGGATTGAAATCTTTTGTAGAATTTAAACCCGATGAATAACGTATCTACAAGGATAACAACACTTATCTAGATGTAGAAGGCATTGACACCTACTGGCTTGATCTTGACGATAGTATTATGGTGCTAAAGGACGTCTTTTATGCTCCTAGCATGAGACAAAATCTAATCTCTATTGCTGCTCTCATAAAGAATGGCTTAGAAGTGCATTTTTACAATAAACGTGTAACAATTGGAAAAGAGAAGAAAGTCTTTGCTATGAGTTTTTATGCACCTAAACATGAATTATTTCGCATTCTTGTGGTTGAAAATAAAATAAATAATATTAATGTTGCTTCTGATTATTCCTTGTGTTCATCATCTAATTGTTATTTATGGCATTTTAGCTTAGGGCATATTAGTAAATCTAAAATGGAACAAATGATTAAATTGAATATGCTGCCTGATACTAATAATTTAAATTTGAAAAATTGTCAACATTATTTAATTAGAAAAATAACTAAGAAACCCTTTGTAAAAGGAATTAAATCAAATAAATTGTCGAGGTACATGGAATTAAAAGGAATTTGAATAAACATGAACCATAATTCCAATCTTTATGAATGGATGATTATCATTTATATTCTTGTGAGCCTTCATATTTATTAGTTGATATGAAAGAGAAAAATTACATGGAACCCATAACATATAAAGATGTAATTAAATTATATGAAATTGAATTATGGTTGAAAGCCATGAATGATGAAATTAATTCAATGAAAAAGAATGAGGTTTGGGAATTATGTGTTTTATTTGATAATAGGAAGGTTATAGGATGTAAATAGGTATTTAAGAAAAAGTTGAAGGTTGATGGGTCTATTGACAAATATAAGGCCTAATTAATTGCTAAAGGATATAGACAAAAGTTAGGAATTGATTTTCAGGAAACTAAATTACAGTAGCTAAGTTGCATCTATAAGAATGATATTAGCTATTGTAGCACACTTTAATTTGGAATTACAAAAAATGGATGTAATGACTATATTTATAAATGGAAATTTGCAGGAAAACATATATATGTCACAACCTGAGGAATTTTAGGTGGAAGGACAAGAAGATAAAGTGTATAAATTAAATAAGTCAATATATGATGTGAAATAGTCGTCTACACAATGGTATATTAAATTTCACAATGAGATTGTGAAAATGGAATTTGTTTCAAACAGATTGGATAATTGTATATATGTTAGGAAAAGTGAGAGCAAATTTGTAATATTATCCTTGTATGTAAATGATATTTTGCTTATCAGAAATGATACTAGTATATTGAATGAAATAAAAAAAACTTAGTTTAAGATTTCATATGAAGGACATGGGGAAAGCAATTTATGTCTTTGAAAATCAGATCCTTAGTGATCAGAAGTCTAGAATAATGAATATAAATCCGAAAAAGTACCTACGTACGATAGTTAAAAGGTTTGGAATACAGAATTGCAACCCGACACCAACACCGTATATGTATGGGAAAATGATAAGTGAGAACCAATGTCCTGGAAAGAGGAAAAAACTTTTGAAAGTGTCTTATACCCAAGCGGTTGAAAATCTTATGTATGCTATGATATGCACTAGATCAGACTTAACATATTTTGTGAGCTTGGTTAGTAAATACCAAAGTAATCCTTAAACAACACATTGAGAAGTTATTAAAAGAATAATGAAATACATAAAAAGAACATTGCACCACAAGCTTACTTATGAAGCGAATGAGCTTAAAGTGTTTGGTTATTCTGATGTAAACTTTAGTAGTGACAAATACGATAGAAAGTTCACATTGGGATACTTATTCATCTTTGGTGGTGGTGTTGTATATTGAGATAACAAAAGGCAAGGTATGTGGCTAGATATATACAAAAAAATTGAATATATTGGCTATAGTACAACAACCATGCATGCAGTTTGGATCAAAAGATTCTTAAATGATTTGAATCTTAATTTGATAAATGGACCAATGAAAATATATTATCATAACCAAGCTGTGATCAGTTTGATAAATTGTTGTGCAAATAGTTCAAGAGAAAAACATATTGAAATACAATATCATTATATTCGTGATATTGTTGAAAAAGGAGAAGTAAAAGTAAATCACGTTCCAACAGATGATATGATTACTGATCATTTAACTAAAAGAATTTAAGCAGAAAAAATTATAAAATGTGTTGGTTTGATGGGATTAAAAAATATTTCTATAAATAATAGAAATAAGGAGCATTCCTATGAACAGTGGGAGTAGAAATTAAAATTTATTCACTCCACAAATAGTGGGAGTAGAAATCAAAATTATACATCTCAATACATGAAATATTATGCATGGTGTTTATGATCAAGTGGGAGATGTTGGTATATGATTATTAAAGACCATAAGATAAATGACTACGAAAGAGGAATAAATAATGGAATGAAACATGGAATAAATTCATGGAATAAAATGTTTATGGAATAAATATAATGACTGAATTAAATGAATGAATTAAATCATTCATTAAATAGAAGATAAGAACGTTATGTACAAATGACTAATTGTTTTCGTCAACTCTCTTGGAATGATCATTAGATGAGAATTTGAACCGTTGAGACGGAAAGGTAGCGAATGGTCAGCTCCCTCTATAAGAGAAGAAGGATTGGATCATGAAAAATAACAAAAAAAAAAAAATATACTGCAAAATACTTCTCGCATCGGAATCCCAACAACTTTGTTCCATGTTTATTTCCTCCACTCCGTACTTTGTTCCACGTTTATCTCCTTCGCCGCGTACCCCTCACACTCCACTGCCACTGCCATTCGTAGTCTTCACCAACATCAACGAACTGAGCTCGAAGATATGACCATTATCATTTCTCATCAAAGAGATAATTTGAAAAGAAAGCAAATGTGACATAGGGATCACAGAGTGAGGCGTAAAGAGGTCCTTATTTGTGTGATTGATCCATTTTTTTTAATGGTCCAAATTCGTAGCATTCAAACCAAAACCCGATGAAATGTGCTTCGTTCTAATTGTAAGGTAGGAAATCAAATATAGGTGCATAGCACACGAATGTTGGCTAAATGGACATGAATCGAAATTTGATTAGCTTGTTCACGCCAATTTGGTTTGCAGGGTACCTTAATGACAACAAAGTCGCAGGAAAAACTCCTGGCAAGCTTTCCTAGTTGTTATTAGCAGGCATTATTTACCACATGGGAAACACTCAATTAAAGCAAAATTCGTTCGTTCTAAGAAATAGGTCTACAAACAAGATAATTATCAATTTCAAGCACATCCAAAAGGAATATGAATGAAGATGAGATTTCCTTGAATATACATTTCCTACTAACCTATTCATGTATCACGAGTTTGAGTCATTACAAATAATATAAAGGATGCCGTCACTTGGCTTGTTAAGATGGGTGCTGGTGCAAACTTACGCCTACAAAGTTGTTTGGTTGTTCGCAGAGCTATAATTGAATTCATTGTTATGAGAGTACACTTTAAAATTAGGACTGTAAGTAGATAAAGGTTGATCCATTAATTTGATTTAACCTAATTTGCTGGCATGTATCTACAAATCTAACTCGTTTGTATTCCATCTTAACATGCACATTGGATAAATATATCTTGGAATTTACAAAAATAAATAATTGATTTTAGAATATTTGATCAATTACATTTCTATAAAGCTATTGCAAATGTTATAGAAAAAGTTGCTAGGGAGTTTATAATAAATAATAAAATTAATACAATTTTTTTTAATAATGCTACTAATAATAATATTGTAATATTAAGAAGAAATTTAAAACCTATCCTAAATGGTAATCTATTTCATTGTAGATATAGTTGTTATATTCTTCATTTAATTGTATAAGAATGTAAACAATGTATTAAATCATATGTAGAAAATATTAGATTATCTATTTTATATATTCAAACATCACCTAAAAAATTTCAAGAATTAAACAGTTATGTGTAGATAGTGGTATCAAACCTAAGAAAATTAAAATGGATGTTCAACATATGTGGAATTCAACATATGATGTGTTAAATTAAAGCTTACCTTATGGTAACTTCATTACGATGTATTATAATGGAAAATCAAATAATCTTTTAAATGATGATGATTAAAATCATTGTATTATAATTCATAAGTTTTTAAAACCCTTTTATTCTAATACTAAGGACTTGTCTAGATAATATTATCCTACTAGTTCTCGAATTTTGCCTAATATTTTTTAAATCACTACTATTTTTGCATTATACAGAAATGCTATATGTTTTCAACATATTATTATAATAATGAATCAAAAATATAATTATTATTGTAATGAACATCCAATGTGGTGTTGTTTAGTAATAATAATGAATCCTAGGCATAGATTGGTCACTTGCATAGTAATGTTTGATGAAATTTTTACTAATATGAATAAACTTAACTAAGTAGACGAATTTAATTCTAAAGACAATTTCTATAAATTATTTAACGAATATGTTAATCAATTTGATAGTAGTAGTAGTTCTATGATTATTTCTCACTCTCTTTTTATAACAAGAGAAGACACGAGTGATTATGTAATGTGGAGTACAATAAAAAATAAAAACAAGATAAATATTATAAATCAACAAGTAATAATGAATTAAAAACTTATTTAGAATGTAATTTTAGTTTTGACAAAAATATTTGAATTAGATGTATTAAATTGGTGGTTTAATTCATATAATTATCCTATTATTTTATGTATGGAAAAAGATTTACTAATAATTCTACTATTCATTGTAGTATTAAAGTTTGGTTTCTTTACAAATAAAAGAATCTTAACTGATGGAAAATGCAAGTTATCGAAGAAATCGGTGGAAACTTTGGTTGTCTAAAAGACTGATATGATGATGCAGATTGAATACAAAATTTGAAGTTGAACAATGAATCGAACGGAGAAGATGAGATCACTTCTATGATAGACACGAAAAACTCTTCCCAATGAATTTCTATTAATTTTGTAATTATATTTTGTAAAACTTTATCTAAATATTTTTTTTTTGTAATTTAAATTATTAGAAAATTAATAAAATATTTTTATTTAAATTTAAACTTTAGCTATACTTTTTTGAATAATTTTTAAAATATGCTGACAAAAAAAGACCAAAAGGCCAGGCCCAAACTAGGCTCAGCTCCACCCAACTAGGCCCTCCAAGTCCCATGCCGCAAGGGCCGAATCCTAGAAGGTTAGGATTGTGTTGATGTTCTTGACGTGTCGGCTCGGCTCGGCTCGGCTCTGGCCTGTCTCAAGATCGAGCCAACACGGCCTGATGTAGGCCCGACTGAGCCTTCATTTTTCCGGTTTCACATTGGATCATACCACGCCCACCGACCACGAGTCTAATGGATTGAGCTGTTGTTTCGAATGATTTAACATGACCGTCGAGGCATCGTAGCAGCACATCAGATTATGGCTTGTGCTGTACTGAGCGGGCATTCTACCAGCCCCATCGACATTCCCGATTCCAATGGATTGAAAAGTTGTGATTTTGCTCAAAATACAGTGGGGAATGCTTGTAAAAGAAGCTATCATTCTTCTATAATGGAGTATGGTTCAACATCTGAAAATAATAAACATCATTCATTATTTAGAGGTAGACAATTTATTATTGTTCAACATTTCAAGTCAACGACGTAACAATCTGAAGTGCTGAGAAAATTCAGATCCAATGCATACATACAGGATAATGGATGTCAAAATGATGACATATAATCTTGATATAAATCGAAATTGTTTAGAAAATAATAATTGGGGCAGCCTCTATGTGGCTGAAAAAATGATTCTAACTGTTTATTTATGTTTCCAGAGCAATACATTGTTTAAAGTATAATAACATCATTCATTCTCCCAAAACAGTGGATGTAGTCGTCTGCAGTCACTTGATCTAATGATGAAGTCTCTTTACAGTTGTACGCGAAAAACACAGTGGATGTAGTCCCACAAGTTGTTTTTTTTAAAGAGGAATGAAGACAAAAATGAAGTAAAGCTACTGAGCTATGTCGCAACTTTTCAAATAGACAACGCGATCCTTCGACTCATGATGTTGCCAATGTCTCCGTTGATCGGAAAATAGCAGAAATCGTTAAGACACATTGACATGCAAGGAGTGGTAATCTTTCTTTCTACGAACAATGGAAATGATGATTCAACTTCATTTTGGATAATCAAACACTACGACAGGTGTGAGGGGAAGGGAGATAACACCAAAACAGTTCCTTTTGTATTGGAAAGAAAACAAACTTTTAGCTGGTCACAGAATAGAGAATAATTATATATGAAACATGAAGATGATGAAAGATTTGTCACGTGACCTGATTTCACACGCTTTTGATTTTGTAATATAGAGTAGAACAGGGAATGATGCTTCTTTTCTTTCTCTTTTTAATTGGCAAGAGAGCATTTACCTGCTTCACCAATGTCCTCGGTGAGGACCAAAAACAGAATTCCACTCTTCCCCTCATCGTAATTAATGTCATCCTAAGCTTATAGCAGAGACGTAGCGATCGATAACAAGATAATCGGAAGAGACACCTACAAGGAAAAGGGCCCAGGTCAAGTAGTGAAAGGCAGTTAATCGAAGTCCTGAAACTGAAACATGAAACATGATTGATATTAGTAAAACGTGTTGCCATCTACAACCACCACCACATCCTCCATATTGATGATAGATGCGTAACAAGTAACAGGATGCCACCAAAGTGGTGAGTGACAATGGTGGTTGTTACGGCATAACTGTCATGCCACCAAAAAAAAAAATATATTTACTGATTTAAAAAAAAGAAGCAGAGGAACAGATGAAACACATGATTTGCAAATACAATTTCAGGAAATAGTTTGTGTAGGTGTCTATAGAAAAATTTTCTTGTAGACACCTCATTTGTTTTAATTTTCTGTTTTTTAAAATAAAATTTAATTATTAATTAGTTTTCTTACTTATGTCTCTACTAGAAATAAAAAATGCCAACATACTCCGTACATAAAAAATGTCCCCATACAATTTTCTGTTACCTCGAACTTTTTAACTGACGATGAAGCGTACGCATAGGAAGGAAGATAATGTTGTAGTCCGACGTCATAGACGGGAGTACAATCTGGATAGAACAGGCCGTAGTTTCTCTCTGATGCTGGCCCAGGCTTCAGATTTTCATTGAACAATGCAAATACATAGACATCAACGGCAACGGATGGCTTCATCGGAGTGCCGTGGCTCGTCGCCACCCTTTGCATCAGATTGCCGTTGTACGTCGCAGCATTCTGCGATGTTGCCCCCACCTCCTCCGGGTCTCCCTTGGACGGCCAGCCAGTCTCCGAAACCCTCACATCAACATCGTTGTGGCCCATCGCTCTGATCGCGGAATACACGGAATCGATTTGAGCGAAGAGCATGTTGTCGTAGTGCATATTGGTGTTGGGGTCGGTGACCCCAGAATTCGGCCGGAAAAGCACGTAGTCCAACGGAACGTTGCTTGGGTCACCCTTGTAGGCAAAGTAAGGGTACACGTTCACGAGAAAAGGGGTTCTGGACTGTGAATGGAAACCGAGGAGTGGTCCGATGTACCGGGCGAGATCTTGACCGAAAGAACCGGAGGAGGGTGGGTAGGAGGTTTTCAGTATGGAAACCGAGTGCGCTGTGGTGACGTTCACTTGCTTGTCCATCCCCAGAGCCACAAGCGCTCGGTAGATGGTTCGCATTGCGGGGACAAGGTTGGACATGAGCGCCGTGTCATTGCCGGAGAGCACCTCGTTCCCCACAGTCAAGCAGGTGATTCTGGTCTGGCTCAGGTACGGTTGGATGTGCTGTTGCAGCCAAGCCCGAGCCTTGGTTGGATCCATCATGTTGGCAACATCCTCGTTCCCGATTCCGACGGTAAACTCCACGTTGGTGTTCTGGAAGGCCGTCAAGACACGAGGGTCGGCATCGTAAAGCTTCACTCTGTTTATGTTCAGGGACTGGAGGAGGACGGCAACTTGGGAGGGAGGTGGGAGGTTGTCGGCAATTTGGCCGTAGTTGATTCCCACGCCGAGGCCAACGACATGGAGGATTGGACCTGTACAACAGACAATCGCAAGCATACCATTTCTTGTTACAAGGTAAAGAATTTGAAGAAAGCAAGCACGGAAATTAAACCAGAATATGAACAACAGAGCTTCATTCGATGGCAAACTACTACACTGCATTGGAACAAGAAGAAGAAGACGAAGAAAATTGAATTAGTTAAGGAGGAGGAACATTGAATGCGAACCTGGGAGTAAGGGGGGCAGGAAGAGCAGGAAGAGAGAGGCTACGGAGAAGCGGGACGGCACCTCCATCTCCACGGGCTGCCGATCTGCTCCGGAGTCACGGCTGTTGCCACAAATTAACTGCAGCAGTCGGTGAAGTATTGTTGTCATCGTCATCACCAAAAATGTCCATAACTGCTAAAGCATTGACACAGGATTTTTGGCTGGCAGCATGCACCGACGGCGACACCAAGTCGGAGACAAAATTGTGAAATAATACAACGTCGGACCATGGATGGAAACATGTAACCAATCGATTAAAAGTCTGACTTTAAAAAAAAAAAAAA